>JAGTTL010000872.1:0-23788 GCA_036851935.1 Coregonus suidteri
GAACTGTTACTATTAGAATGTATTACATTAATACACACCCCATATTGAACTGTTACTATTAGAATGTATTACATTAATACACACCTCATATTGAACTGTTACTATCAGACCTCAATACATTAATACACACCCCATATTGAACTGTTACTATCAGACCTCAATACATTAATACACACCTCATATTGAACTGTTACTATCAGACCTCAATACATTAATACACACCTCATATTGAACTGTTACTATTAGAATGTATTACATTAATACACACCTCATATTGAACTGTTACTATCAGACCTCAATACATTAATACACACCTCATATTGAACTGATACTATTAGAATGTATTACATTAATACACACCCCATATTGAACTGTTACTATCAGACCTCAATACATTAATACACACCTCATATTGAACTGTTACTATTAGAATGTATTACATTAATACACACCTCATATTGAACTGTTACTATTAGAATGTATTACATTAATACACACCTCATATTGAACTGTTACTATTAGAATGTATTACATTAATACACACCCCATATTGAACTGTTACTATCAGACCTCAATACATTAATACACACCTCATATTGAACTGTTACTATTAGAATGTATTACATTAATACACACCTCATATTGAACTGTACTATTAGAATGTATGTACATTAATACACACCTCATACTGAACTGTTTTACCTCACTGAACGCAGCACTAAAATTCTTGGCATATGTGACAGTGATCAATGCTGTACTTTTACTATATCATTGAACACTGTTTTACGTATTGCTGTAGTCCTGAACACATACATGAACTGTATCACTCAGCCACAGATTATTAAACATTCTCTACATATCACTCAAGTATCTCCATTACCTGACTGTCTGGAAATATGGTGACAATGGGCAACTGATGTTGTAGAGATGATGTGAATCTGTTTCTTGGTGGTGTCATAGCTGTGAGCTGTGTGGTGTCAGGAGTGATCACAAAGAGAGGGACAGAAGGAGGAAAATGCTGGCATTCAGTGTCCTTATGCACCGGGGGTTTGAGACATACCAGAAGTACCTCTCAAAAGGGATCTGGGCCTACCGGGTTGATGTCATCAAAACCCAAACGCATCCAATACACCCCAACGTGGACTCATAAAGGGAGATACTCTCTGAATGACGACACAGAGAGAAGAGTCTTCACTGTCACCATCACTAACCTGACCCTAGAGGACTCAGGGACCCTACTGGTGTGAAATAAACACATGGTGGTGGTATAACCAAGACTGAAGTCAGGTTAACTGTGGAGAGAGGTTGGTGTCTAAGAGTTTCTATTAGTGTGTTATGTAGATGATTACATTTTGCACATTATATATTTTTGTTGATGCATTATATCTCTGTCTCACTCTCTCCTTGACTCTCTCGCTCTCTCTCTCCTTGACTCTCTCTCTCTTTGCCTCTCTCTACAGCTCCTTCCTCCTCCCCAACCCTGGCTCCGTCACCTCCAGACCTCTCCTCTCCACGACACACCCATCAACAACATCACCATGGTAACTGACTCCTCAAACTCCACTGCAGGTATTATTACCCTCAGTAGAACTGCTCTGCTATAGCCTACACACTTACCTGTAGGCCAACCTCTCTCTCCTCTCTCTCTCTCTCTCTCTCTCGTCTCTCTCTCTCTCTCTCTCTCTCTCTCTCTCTCTCTCTCTCTCTCTCTCTCTCTCTCTCTCTCTCTCTCTTCTCTCTCTCTCTCCTCTCTCTCTCTCTCTCTCTCTCCTCTCTCTCTCTCTCTCTCTCTCTCTCTCTCGTCTCTCTCTCTTTCTCTCTCTCTCTCTCTCTCTCTCTCTCTCTCTCTCTCTAATATTAACCATGTTATTTAGTCCCTATAACCTGTTCAACATGTAACTGTACTCAGAGAGGTGCTGTATTTAGAGGCTAGTAGTTATAGTCATTATCTTTAGTATTGTAACTGTACTCAGAGAGGTGCTGTATTTAGAGGCTAGTAGTTATAGTCATTATCTTTAGTATTGTAACTGTACTCAGAGAGGTGCTGTAATTTTAGAGGCTAGTAGTTATAGTCATTATCTTTAGTATTGTAACTGTACTCAGAGAGGTGCTGTATTTAGAGGCTAGTAGTTATAGTCATTATATTTAGTATTGTAACTGTACTCAGAGAGGTGCTGTATTTAGAGGCTAGTAGTTATAGTCATTGTGTGTTTATGACAATAAGAGCATCAGGGCCCCAAGGTTAACATCACTTCCTCTGAAACACACAGAGTGGTTACTGCTGTCAGCCTCGGAAAGACACACCCCAAACCACACACACATAAACAAGTACACAGGCACAGGCACAGGCTCTCTCTCCCTCTCCCTCTCCCTCTCCCTCTCCCCTCTCCCTCTCCCTCTCCCTCTCCCTCTCCCTCTCCCCCTCCCTCCCCTCCCTCCCTCCCTAACTTTTTTGACTCATATGTTCCAAACAGATAGGACCAATGGAACAGTAGGACTAACAACATCACCAACCACAGACATGGCTAGAACACAAGGTAACAACATCACCGCCCACTAAGTACCATAATGTAACATGGATTATAACTACCAAGTACCATTTATAAAAATGGACTACCACAACCAAGCGCCAAACCGTTACATGGAATACAACTACCTAGCATTAAACCCTTATAAACTACAACTATGAATGTAAAGATACATTTGTGTGGAAACTAGCCATTGCATCTTCACCTCCAGACAAGAATGAGATTGAATCACAACAAAAACACACTGACTTTGCCTGATACGTTGGTATTAGATTGAATAATCTGGCTCTTCCTATTGATATCTCATCATTAACATGTAATCTTTATTCTGCTCTCCTCAACACCCACACTGTTTCTCTGTCTAATGTTGTCTTCCCTCTTCCCTCCCTCTGAAATGAAGAAACACAGAAGTACAGTACAGTAGAGACTAGCTAATGTAGCATCACTGGAACATTATGCCTGTGTACTGTCTCTGGGTGTTCTGGTGATCTGATGTTCTCTGGAAGTTGGTCTGGGTGTTCTAGGTGATGTGATGTTCTCTGGAAATATTGGTCTCGGGTGTTTCTAGGTGATGTGATGTTCTCTGGTGTTGGTCTGGGTGTTCTAGGTGATGTGATGTTCTCTGGTGTGGGTCTGGGTGTTCGAGCAGGTGATCTGATTTTCTCTGGTGTTGGTCTGGGTGTTCTAGGTGATCTGATGTTCTCTGGTGTTGGTCTGGGTGTTCTAGGTGATGTGATGTTCCCTCTGGGGTTGGTCTGGGTATTCTAGGTGATGTGATGTTCTCATGGTGTTGGTGCTGGGTGGTCTAGGTGATCTGATGTTCTCTGGTGTTGGTCTGGGTGTTCTTAGGTGATCTGATGTTCTCTGGTGTTGGTCTGGGTGTTCTAGGTGATGTGATGTTCTCTGGTGTTGGTCTGGGTGTTCTAGGTGATCTGATGTTCTCTGGTGTTGGTACTGGGTGTTCTAGGTGATGTGATGTTCTCCTGGTGTTGGTCTGGGTGTTCTAGGTGATGTGATGTTCTCTGGTGTTGGTCTGGGGTGTTCTAGGTGATCTGATGTTCTCTGGTGTTTGTCTGGGTGTTGTTCTACTACTGCTGGTCTGCTGCTGTTCATGTTCTTTAGAAAGAGGAGAGACAGAGACAGGAGACCAACAGGTACAGTAGTTATCACACGCAATCATTATTATTATTTTTCATAAACATGTCAGAAAATAAATATAGCTTTTATAAATAAAATCTGTTTGTTTTCCTCTTCAGCAGCCAAACACTCTGCCCCAGACCGTTGGTTCCTGACTCACATGACAGACAACCAAGATCCAGACATAGGAACCATCACTAACCCAATCTACGCCACAGCAACCAATCAGAACCCAAGATAACAGCCTGTGACATCACCACCATCTATGCCCCACGGCAACCAATATATGTCCAGATGACATCTACTCCAACGTTGGTCGCTAACATAGGTTCAAGACAGTGTGACCTATGCTACTGTCAACTTCCCCAGAGATCCAGCCTGTCTCCACTATGCTACTGTCAACTTCCCCAGAGATCAGCCTGTCCTCCACTATGCTACTGTTTCAACTTCCCCAGAGATCCAGCCTGTCTCCACTATAATACTGTCTCCTTTAGTACATACTCTGATGCTAGTAACCACCCAGACACTCACCCTACAGCTGTAGAACACTCATACAGTGGGGAGAACAAGTATTTGAGACACTGCCGATGTTGCAGGTTTTCCTACTTACAAGCATGTAGAGGTCTGTAATTTTTAATCATAGGTAACGTCAACACTGTGAGAGATGGAATCTAAAACAAAAATCCAGAAAATCCCATTGTATGATTTTAAGTATTTAATTTTGCATTTTATTGCATGACATAAGTATTTGATCACCTACCAACCAGTAAGAATTCCGGCTCTCACAGAACTGTTCGTTTTTCTTTAAGAAGCCCTCCTGTTCTCCACTCATTACTGTATTAACTGCACCTGTTTGAACTCGTTACCTGTATAAAAAGACACCTGTCCACACACTCAATCAAAACAGACTCCAACCTCTCCACAATGGCCAAGACCAGAAGAGCTGTGTAAGGACATCAGGGATAAAATTGTAGACTGCACAAGGCTGGGATGGGCTACAGGACAATAGGCAAGCAGCTTGGTGAGAAGGCAACAAACTGTTGGCAGCAATTAATTAGAAAATGGAAGAAGTTCAAGATGCACGGTCAATCACCCTCGGTCTGGGGCCACAGTCTCAAAAGAAAACCATTAGTAACACACTACGCCGTCATGGATTAAAAATCCTGCAGCGCACGCAAGGTCCCCCTGCTCAAGCCAGCGCATGTCCAGGCCCGTCTGAAGTTTGCCAATGCACCATCCTGATGATCCCAGAGGAGGAATGGGAGAAGGTCATTTGGTCTGATGAGACAAAAATAGAGCTTTTTGGTCTAAACTCCACTCACCGTGTTTGGAGGAAGAAGAAGGATGAGTACAACCCCGTAAGAACACCATCCCAACGCGTGAAGCATGGAGGTGGAAAAAATCATTCTTTGAGGATGCTTTTCTGCAAAGGGGACAGGACGGACTGCACCGTATTGAGGGAGGATGGATGGGCCATGTATCGCGAGATCTGGCCAACAAACTCCTTCCCTCAGTAAGAGCATTGAAGATGGTCGTGGCTGGGTCTTCCAGCATGACAACGACCCGAACACACACAGCCAGGGCAACTAAGGAGTGGCTCCGTAAGAAGCATCTCAAGGTCCCTGGAGTGGCCTAGCCAGTCTCAGACCTGAACCCAATAGAAAATCTTTGGAGGGAGCTGAAAGTCCCGTATTGCCCAGCGACAGCCCCGAAACCTGAAGGATCTGGAGGAGGTCTGTATGGAGGAGTGGCCAAAAATCCCTGCTGGCAGTGTGTGCAAAACCTGGTCAAGACCTACAGGAAACGTATGATCTCTGTAATTGCAAACAAGGTTTCTGTACCAAATATTAAGTTCTGCTTTTCGGATGTATCAAATACTTATGTCATGCAATAAAATGCAAATTAATTACTTAAAAATCATACAATGTGATTTTTCTGGATTTTTGTTTTTAGATTCCGTCTCTCACAGTTGAAGTGTACCTATGATAAAAAGTACAGACCTCTACATGCTTTGTAAGTAGGAAAACCTGCAAAATCGGCAGTGTATCAAATACTGGTTCTTTTTCTCCCCACTGTAGATGTACTGCACCATTAAACACTCTGCTACATAGTCTACTACTGACACTGATCTGTCATGGCAAAGCATGAATTCATGTTTTCATTCATTTGTGTTTTTTAATTCATTCATTTATTTGATCGTTAATTTGTTAATTAGTTTTTTATATTCTTTCATAATTCATTAATTTGTTTGTTCTTTCATTCATTCATATTTTTATTCCCAAAAAATATATTTGAATTTGTTTATTTGTTTGTATATTCATTTATTGTTATTTTTATGTTTTGTTCGTTAGTTCAATCATCTGTTTGTTCATTCATTCTTTTGTTTTGTTTGTCGGGTCGTTCCGTCTGTAACATCCGTTCATTCATTCAATAATTTTTCTACTGTGAATGTAACACTGGCTTGAACAAAAGAGACAGTTTATCACTTTTACAAAGCTTTGCTTATTCAGTGTTTTTTACTCCACTTGACTGGGAAATTAGCCTGTGTATTTATCAATAAAGCACCAATATATTTCTATGTGTTTGATACATTCCATTCTAGACATTACTATAGTCGTCCTCCCCTCACCAGCCTCCACTGGTGCTGTCAGTAAACTCAGTACCTGTCTCATCAGCATGTACCACTGTCACTAGACAAACAAAAGCACTACTTTTATTTCTCTAATTAGTTCATCGTATAGTCAGTGCGTTAAAAGACTCCCATTGTTAGGGCGGAGACATGAGCATCTCGTCATTATAGAGAACTCTTCGAATTGGAAATGAAAGTTGGCAAATTGCGGGTGCACATTGCACTGGTAGAATGCTGGATTGCCCTAAAGTAAATTGATGTTTCGCCAAAATTATATAATTACTCCTGTCTAAATCAAATCATTCAAAATACTTCATCAGGAATCATGATTTTGCCACAGAGCTTCTTGTTTTTTTGTTGTTTGTTTTTTATACTGTGTTTGGGAAGCAGCCAATTTGGTGTTGCGCATGGCAATAGGTCTAGCTGATTGAGTTGCGGCTGTCAGTTAAACGCGTCTAAAATATTTGTGAAGATAAGGTGTCTTGAGTATAATATAAAAAATGTTGCATCAAGAAGAAGGGGAGGTTTGTGTGGCGATGATATTGTGCGTCTCTCCCCCGAATGCATGAATATGTAGGAGAGTGCCCATTCTGCAATGTATGACTGAGCTTCTCAGTCATTTTTTCTTCACCTCACACAGAGTAAGTCAACGAAGTCAGTTTTGTTTTACATCCATTGCAAATGATAGTTCCTCAGTATTTGAAAAATATTTCCAACACTCCCGGCCTCGATAATCACCAAGCCTCGGTGTGAAAGAGCAAACTATCCCGATCTGATGATCCCATATGTCCAGTGGAAACGTCATTAAAAATAGCTATCTGTCCAAGAGCTCACTGGCGCAGGAAACTATTCAGGGCCAAGAATAGGCTAGTTGATACAATGTTTCAAGTTCGCTAGCTACAGCTTCCGGACAGACCCTGTGATGATTTCATGATACAATGTTGCACTTCACTAGCAATAGCTCAAGTCAAGACAGATAGAAAGGGAGGCAGACAGGCGGAGTAGAGAGATGAATGTGATTGAAAGAACCATACTTTTTTAACGATATTTTCTACTGTTTTTATTTGTCGACTTTAGGCCTATGTATTTTTTTTAGTTGACGATGAAAATTATACTCCGGGCCTTCACCAGAGTTTCATAACATTTGGGGCTCAGTCCTGAAGACCAGGGGTCTGAGGGGTTTGTTGTGGTTCTTGAGAAAAAAAAAAGTGCCTTTCTAAAAATCATGTTCTACAGCAATTCCGACATCTCAGTGTACCTGACTGGAGACATTTAAATAAAATGTTTTTTTTATATCACACAAATGATCAAAATGACGAGCTACTATGACATTTACATACTCGAGACCAATTAAAACGAAACGACCCATGTCTTTAAATGCAACCAATAGCATCAGGCCAATGAAATGAGTGGATACACAGATCTTAGGCCTACAATATGAGGAAATTATAGTCCACCATCTTTCCAGTGGCACTCACCTATTCAAACAGATTATTCCCGCAATTGTATTTCGAAATACCTTGTAGCTGCTGCCTGATGTTCATTGACAGCGAACAACTCAACAATCAGCTGTTTTATATTTGCGGCTGCCTAATAGCGGGATTCCCGACTGTAGACTAGGCCCATGCTCTCATAAATGGGACAAACACAATCTACAGCCATTTTTTATATATATAAACGATTGATCCTCTAGCTAAATTTTGCTGGGTTGTTTAATTTAGTTTTTTTTTTTATAGAGACGGGGAGTAATTATATAATTTGGCAAATGTATTTCCATTTATCTGCGGCACTTCCCGCACCCCTTCCTGCAGCGCTAGGTTCTTTCATGCGCTGTGCTCTCCCCAAGGCCAAATAATCAACACTTTCTATTATTAATTTAATTGATTGTGTTCAGTAACCCATATGAGTATTTCATTACTATCTGAATGAAGTGTGTTGGTGAAACCATACAGGAGAGGAAGTACAGAACCAACGACGCTAGACGGAGAGGAATATGTTTAAGCAAAAGGCAGTTTATTAAACACAGAGATAGCTGGTATCTGCTCAAGCTACATCATGGACCCATTCAGTTGCCCTTATCGAGACGTTGAAAAGGGATCAAAACAGAGTTTTCAGCTTTTATTTTTATACAATGAAACACAAAGGAAGGGGTCCTTTTCTGTCCCTTGATTGGTTTCCCGGAGGGTAGGAGGCGGGTCTGCTCTGTCCAGAGTAAAACCCCATTTTGGCACGGCAGAGTCCTCTGCCCTAGGCCCCCGCCCAGTAAAAGGGAAGGCGTTTTGTGTTTGTGGTAACCGTTGGGGCATGAGGATGGTGGCGTATGCATGGAGTTTGTGTTTTTAATGTGTGTTGTTTTTGGGGAGCAACAGATTGGGCTTTTTGGCTGGGTGTTGCCCTTTGAGAAGATTTTGGCTCTGTCCTTGTTCTTCCCTAGGAACAGCATTGATTGAAACAAGCTCCTAACTTTAAAAGGGGGTCAGAAAGTTTTATCAGCCCAAGCTAAACTTTTTAATATTTACTACGACAAACCCCCCTCTTCACGCTCCCCAAGACGTGACCAAGAAAAGAAAAGGGAAAACTTGAGAGTGCACAAGCTAACAGTGTAATTGGCAAAATAGGAAAATTTACAAAAGAAAAAGTTTTACATTCCCCTTTTCACGTTACAAGAGATTTGAAAAAAAGCTTAAAATCTGCAATTGCAAAATAGGGAAAACTTTATCAGAAGATAAATTTTATATTCCCCCTCTTCACGCTCCAAGAGACTGAAAAAAAGCTTAAATGTATTCATCATCCAGAACCCTTTGGTACTCGCAATGCAAGAAAAGGGAAAACATCTGCCTTTTATCTGCGGATTTGGATCAAAGCGGGGTTTTAAATCCGGGTTTGTCAGGCCCCGTATCATGGAATGCAACAGACACAAAGCACTAAAATTTGCGAAAAAATTGAGAGGATACAAGTATAGAAGAAACAAGGGTTTTTATATTTACCAAAGACCATAAAGGGCCCCAATTTGAAGTGTCCACCCCCTGAGTGGCTCTTTTTACCTTTTTAAGAGTTCGTCCCTTTCCAGGGCAAATCAAATGCCATCTGTGGCTGTTTTTGTGGGAATAAAGGTACAACATTTTTTCCCCAAACATAGACAACCCCCTCCTTTTTTAGCCAGGGATGTCGACAGCAATCGTTTTTGGGAAACCCATGAAGAGGTTGCACCCAAACTGGCCCCTGCACCGCTCAAAACCTTTTTGGTGCAATTGCCTAATTTTTTAAATTAATGTATGCATTTAATTCTATCGATGTTTTTTTTAAAAGTACAAGCAGCACCCAAAAGGAGACCCCCCAAAAACGTACCCCCTTTGTACCCATGTTCAAGGGGACAACCCCCACAGACAACCAAGAGGGGTTTATCACCCTGTTAGGGGAAACAATCCAACAGTACGGCTCTCATTAAGCTTTCCTTTCCAAACTTTCACACAACAGATCCAAAAAAAAAACCCAACAATTTTTATGGTGTCACTTAAACAAGTATAATCCCCTTAAGAATAACGGGAAGGGAAAATTTAAATCACAAATTTTAATTTTAATAGAAAATAAAATAAAAATTTTTAAAACCCCTCTATTCCCCCTAACCTAAAAATGTACGAGTTGGCTCCCAGCCCCCCAGGAACCTTTCCCTTCCATCAGGAAGGAAAACATCCAGTGGTTGTAAAACGTTAAGGAAATAAATGAGCAAGAACTGAAAAAAATGCGGTATGATTTTATAGGCAAAACATGGATATCCAGCTTGGTCTCAATCAGTACAGAGTCCCCCGATCTCCTGGGCCCGGTAAAAAACACATCATACCTGGCCGCACCACCCCTCCCATGACCCCCCTGGCCCAGGGGACGATGAAGCAGACAACACATTAACCAAAAACACAATTACTAGGGTCAAAAAATCCGAACCCCCAATAAAGATACTCCCAAACCAGTCACCACCAGGAAATAAGGCAACACCACAAAGAAAAAGTATCCCCATAGAGGCCATAATTTCCCCAGAATGTCACAAAAAATATTTTTTCCTTTTACCAAATTTTATCAAACCCAAACCCGTTATGGAGCTACAATCCAGAGTTCAACCCAGTTCGTTCGCCAGGGGGTGAGGTCACTCAAGCGTTTTGGTCACAGGCCCCTCCGGTCCCTAATTTTTGGAGATAAAAGACAACACATATATCCAAAAGAACAAAAAACCCCCTCCCCCCCTCAGCCAAAACATTTAAAGCTTTCTATTCTGCCATGTATTAAGCTAGTTGCCCGTGTTGCTCAGCTAATCCCTTTTTTGCACCCGGTGGGTTTATAAATTTTTTGGGTTATATTAAAAAATTTTACCCAAAATTTACATTTTTTTAAATTTTTGCCCACCAAAAAATACTGTTTCAAACCCACTGCGATCGTTTGTGGTCCCATAAATATATACCCTTTCATAAAAGGGACCCCGGGAGGGGTTCCTATTTTCTAGTGACAACTCACCAATCTTGACCGTTTGATTTTTGCGTATGTTTAGGTGAGGGTTTCACAATCAGTTATCACCACACATCCTCGATGTCCAGCCGGGCCTTTTTGGCCCTATAATCCTCTTGCTGCAACAAAGAGGAGAGATTTAGTCATGGTCCTTTAGGTGTGACATTCTCTGTGGGGGGCAGGAGTAAGATGCCCCTACCCCTGTATCCTACCCTTTACTAGTCCAGAAAAACAAAATAAGAACCCCCCTGTGACTTAAACTGGGCAACCCAGGTCGGGATGACTTTGTTATCGGGGGAAACAGTAGGCAATTTACCAAAACTCTTTCACCACATTCCCCAGGTGGCTTGCAGGGGGGAAAAACCCTGACAGAGAGTTAAAGCCTGTAAGGGGAACGGAGTAGTTTTTAACCCCCTGGTTTGGCTGTCCCCAGGAAAAAAAGTCCTTTTTAGAAGTTTTTTGCCCATATACGAACCCCATTCCAACCACAGGTTAATTTTTCTATACCCTTTTCCCTTACTCTTCCTCCGGTCTTAGTTTGCACTATCTTTTCCCCCACCCCCGGTTCACTCCCTCCCTCAGAGAGGTTACTCTAAAATTTCCCCCTTTTCCCCTGTCTAGTGTCCCTATGTTTTTTCAATTTGGTTGGGTTTAAACTACCACTTCTGGCTGAAACAGGAGGGTTCGTGTGTTTTAGGAATAGGCCCCCCACAATCAGACAGTAACCCCTCGGGGACCTGTAAAATCCCCCCCTTGCCCTGAGAAAAGTCAGATCCAGAGGCCAACCATTGCTTTCCTTCTATCAAACTCACACGGGGAGATCAGACGGGGGGGGAACTTCGTTAGGAGGAACCCCCCGGCCCATAGTGGTGATCGGATCTTTCTCCAAACTCTTTTTGTTCGTCAGTGTAGCTGGTTTTGTACATGGGGACAGCCCCCCAAGGTCTCTAGCTTTCGCTGGCAAAGGAAATACTTGGTGGGCCCTTCCCGCCGGCCTGTTCAGTCTCCGGGTTAAAGAGGGGTCACCTTCTCCTTTAGTTCACCTGTGGGGACAAAACTCTGACATACAGGTGTTTTAAAAACATCATAATGTTTTTTTTTTTGTTTTTTTTTTTAAGTATTTTGTCCTCTCCTTTGTTAAATTTTAATATTTAATCGAACCATCCCCCTTTTGCACAATTTTGGCCCTGGCAAATTTTCCACCTACCTTAACAATCACTTAGTTAAAATTTGGTATTTCATTTTCCAATTCATTCCCCACTCCTTTTTCTGTTATTTTATGGTTCAACAAAAATATTTTTTTACCAAAATTATAATCTTCTTTACAATTTTCACTACTATAAATTCCCCTCAAATTAGTAAAATAAATATCTTAAAGTCCTCCTCTCATGCCTTTGAATTTTTATGTGGATGATTTTAAAAAACACCAGAATGTTAAACAGAGTTCAAGGGGCCCTTGAAAACATTTAAAAAACTGTTTAACCCATAGTATACTAAAAATTCCATTATTCTAAAAAATTTCATAAATGTTAGTTATCCCAAGTGTTTATTAAGTCCCCATACATTCATTCTCATAAGAAATAATATACCCCCAAAACCCGCCAAAAACCCAAAAAACCCCAAAATTTCACTGTTTGGCACCTTTTTAAACCTATAACCCCTTACCTTGAAAAAACCCCCCAAATTGAAAAAACAAGACTTTTTTAAATCATATAGGTGTGTTGTTTTCTATTAAAACCCCCAAATTTAAAAAAAACAACCCCAAAAGCCAGGTCATGAGGACTCCTGATTTCTCTTCCCCTTCTGCCCACAGTTTCTTAACTGGGGCCCTTTCCTTTCAGAAACTACACGGTTTCCTCACATTCTCTAGCAAAATGTCCCCCTTTTTTCACAATTTTAAAAACTTCCACTCACCCTGTCTCCCCTATTTCTATTTTTTTTTGTCTGTCTTGCTACCGTAACCTCCTTCTCCCTAGGTATTTACTAATAGGCCCTTTTCTAATTCAAAACCCAAAAACCCCATCATCCCAAATTTAATTTTTATACCCATTTCTGTCAATGCCAAAATTTGGTTTCTCTGTTTGTTGAAATGCTAAGTCAATAGTAGCCAAATTTAAACACCCCCCAATTTGGATCAAAGGGGGCTTAGTCTTCCCCCCACTGGGTTTCTATTTCTCCCCAAGGACTAGTCCCTTTTCTTCCTCTTTTCACGCTCAAAGCTGGGGGATGGACTTCTCTCTCCTCTCCCTGTCTGACTTTTCCATGATGGATTGCATGTCTCTTGAGGCTATTTCACAATTCGTTTTTTTTCCCAACTACTCTCCCTAAGGCCCAGGCAAAATGTCCCGGGCATCCCTGAAACCACGCCCTTAACGGCAGCCCAAACCTACATTCCTGTCATGGGGGGGGTCATTCTTTTACCGCTCTGGCCCCGTCCTCTGTGTTCATGGCCTGTCTGCTAAATGGGATATTATTTTTTTACTGTATACATCTAAGGTTTCTTGGGCCCCTTTTCCCCCGCCATAGATTAGTAAGGCTGTCGTGGGTACTGGCCCCCTCAACTCTCTCCTCTCTCTCACTGCTTATTTTCCTTAAAACCCTTTTTGTTCTGTTTAAGCATGGATTCGAGTTTTCTCCCTCCGAGTCCCCAAAACCATACCTCCCCTCCCCGGTTATATTGGAGATTTTAAAAACATCCCGGTTCCCTTTTAATTACATCAAGCATTTCTGTCCCCTAAATTCTGGGGACCTCTTTTGGGGGATTTTTCCCCCCCCCATGGTGGTACTGTTAAAAAACCCTTACCACCCCTTTTTAATTACAAGTCTTTAAAAAGTATTTAAAAAGCTTCCACAACAAAACCCCCAAAGGGTCCCACAATCCAATTCCTTAAAAACATCATACAAACATTAAAACCCCCCAACTCTCCCGGGGGGGAAAATTCTTTTTCACCCTGGTGAGATTTTTGTTCCCCAAAAGGGGTTTTTTCATTGTGTTGTCAATGGTTTTCGCTGCTTTAAAAACACCGACTTTTCAGGATCTAGAAGGGTGGGGCGGTGGCAATGAGAGATGGTGTCAGTGTGCCCAATTTTCCTTGACCGGACTGGTGGAAGTAAACCCCCTTCCTTCGAGGTCCAGTCACCTGGGTTCCCCCCACTTTCTTTTGTGGACTTTTAAACCCCACCAGCCCCCACGACCTTTAGGCAGCGCTTCCCGACAGCTCCCCCCCCTTTGGGGCCCTTTTGCGCCGAGAAGAGAGTGCTGCAGAAAATTCGCAATTTTTTCAATAATCAGTCATTTCTATCTTTTTTCAAGGGGGGGCATAGACCTCCCTCCCCTTGTGGACCTGGCATTTCTTCCCTGTATTCGTTTTTCTATGTATTCATTTAATTTTTGGGATGGTTATGTTTGGTCCTGCCATCTTGGGTTTTTCATCTTGGAGTATTTCGGGATCAAATCAGATTATCCATGTAAAACCCCTCGCATATAAAGAGGTAATTTTTATAAATTTTTAATGCAATTATTATCATAAGAACAATTCCCGTCACATATACCAAAGCAGCAATCTCACACACAGCACACCCACGCTTTTGTTATCCAGGCTTTTTCTAGAACGTGCACAACTTCAAAATCAGTTCCCCAGTCCCCGGTTTTCCCGAAACCCTGGCAAATTCATCAATTTCCCGATTTGGTTTTCAGTTTCATAAGTCTCACTAAACTTCCATCATTCATTTCACGTTTTAATACATCAAAACACAAGCCAAAAATTAACATTATAATACATGATAAAAACCCTCAGTAACCCCTCCCTGGGAAGATCTCAAAAATCAACCATCAGATTTAGTCATGGTAAGACTCTCTAATATAAACCATCAGTATTCAGTCATGGGAAGACCTCATAAAATACACCATCAGTATTTTGTCACGGTAAGACTCTCATAATATACAACCATCAGTATTCAGTCACTGGTAAACTTCAAATATTTTACAGTTCTCAGTGTTCACAGTACCAGATATCTCTTTAGCCTTAAATTTTGGATGGAAAATTTTTAACAATATTCATACTCACCCAGTATACTGATCTAATTGGTATTGGTCTATAAAACAAAAGCAAATTTTGTTTTTAAAGGCCCGCATACCTTTTTTTGAAGAGCGCGCTTGATCAGGTTCCTGACCAAGACGAATAGTTATTTCTCAGGATTTTTAGGTCACCTTCCGTGTTTTTTGATGATGATTTTTCCCTTTTTCCCCTCGCACCAACTTTTAGATCGAATTAAAAACACCTCTGCTCCTTTTTGTTTGGGGAAAACCATACGGAGAGGAAGTACAGAAAACCAAGCGCTAGACGGAGAGGAATGTTTAAGCAAAAAAGGGAGTTTTTTTAAAACAGAGATAGCTGGTATCTCCCAAAGCTACAGCATGGACCCATTCGTTGCCTCTTACGAGACAGTTGAAAAAGGGATCAAAAAAAATTTTTTTCAGCATTATTTAACAATGCAACACAAAGGAAGGGGCCCTTTCTCTAGTCCCTTGTTGGTTTCCGGAGGCGTGGAGGCGGGTCTGCTCTGTCCAGATAAAGCCCCATTTGTGCACGGCAGAGTCCTCTGCCCTAGGCACCGACAGAAAAGGGAAGTGCAGTTTGTGGTGGCGTAACTGTGAGGCAGAGGATGAGGTGCGTATGCATGAGATGTGGGGGAAAATGGTGTAGTTCTCGGGGGGGAGCAACCAGATGGGGCCCGGGGCGGGGGTGTTGCCCTTTGAGAAATTTTGGCTCTGTCCTTTGTTTTTGCTAGGAAGCTTTGTTTGAAAACAAGCCCTAACATTAAAAGGGGTCATGCACAAGTTTTTAGTCGACCAAGCTATAACTTTTTAATATTTACTAGAAAGTGTCAAAACCACTTAGGACATGGGCTGCTTTTATTTTCAAACTTAGGGCACCATTTTCGTGGTTAAAAACGGTTTTTTACACAGATCCTTTCCCTCTTGCAAAAAAAAAAAGGGCCCATAGTCACTTCCGTTTCGGGGGCAAAAAATCGAAGTAAAAGTCAGGGCTTTGAGAATTCCTTCACGCAGCATTGAAAAAGCTAGAAATTTTGCCCCTTTAAAAATGCCCCCCTAATGTTCCCCGGGTTTCAGTTTTTAATTACCGGGAGAAGACTTCACTAAGTTTCAGGGGTCGGGTATGTGGTGTCACTAGACCCCGAGCTGAGATTGGGGAAGCGCGCTCCAGGGGCTCAATACCCTTTTGCTCTCCTCTCTAGACAGCCTCCCCCATTAATAGTACATGAAAACAAAATCCTGAAATTGCACAAAAATTATGTAAATCAACAGTATTCTGTATAAGCGAATAAGTAGTTTATAACTTTACATTGTTTTGTGAAAAAATATAAACAGAGGGATATATTTGAGGGTTTTTTGGGACATTGCCATAATTTTTGGCATTTTGACATTACCGTTAAAAAAATATAAAAGTAGAAACCCTCACAAAAGCACAAGGGCGACAAAATCAAAGCACACCCTCTGAAGAAAGAGAGAATATTTATTTTTTGGGTCGTCTGCTGTCTTTTTCTTTCTTTCTTTTGTTTTTCTTTCTTTCTTTTTTTTTCTTTTTTTTTCTTTTTTTTTCTTTCTCTTTCTTTCTTCTCTTTCTTTTTTTCTTTCTTTCTTTTTTTTTCTTTCTTTTTTTTCTTTTTTCTTTTTCTTTCTTTTATTATCTGTATCTGCACAACCCACAATGAGGCCTTGTTTCTACGTTTTCAAAGGGGGGGGTGCTGACATTTAGCATTTTTGTTCTCTCAGGACAGGACGGCATGACGCCCGGCTCTCCCGGGGTGAACGGATTTTTAAATTGTTTGGAATTGGGAGCCGGGCGGCAAACCCCATGCCCGTAAAAAACTGACAGCGAGCCCGGAATAGGGGTGGAGTCTGAGAAAAAAATAAAACAACGAACTCCGCCTTCGCAGTTAGTTTTTCAAACGACGCAGTAGAGTTAATATAAACCCCGTAATTTTTTTATTTTATGGTTATTATTTATTTTTGTTTTGTGGTTTATGCTGTGTTTTCCCTGTGTTATAAAATTTTGTACTTTTTTAAACAAAATGAAAAACAAATCTGACTTCTTAGCCCCTTCTCCCACAGCAAAGAAAATCTATTATATTGGGCAAGATTTTTTTGGGACTTTTGCTCAAAGTGGGAATAAATGTCCTCAAAAGGGGAAAGGGCAGGAGGGAGGAGGGGGTTTACCAATGGAGGGGATATGCACGTGAAAACAGACAACCCCGATATTAAATGTTTTTTTATCAGTCCCCTGGGCACTTATCAGAAAAATTCGAACAACCAAACATACAAAAAATTTTAAAATTCATCAAAAAAACCCTATTAGAAAATTAGAAATTTCTTTTTCATGCGACCATGATATTCGAACTCAAACCATCCACCCACTACTTTCTTTTTTCCCTTAATAACCATCTTTTTTATGTAAAAATCCAACGTAACAATCAAATTTTTTGAGTACCCGATTGTAATTATGAGACCGGGGTGGCCGGGCATAAATCAACAACTTTGGGATGAAGATATTTTTTTGTCCCGCAGATATTTGGAAATTGCATTTTTCGTTTTGTGTGGATGGGCCCAGGACCTACCTATTGTATAAAAGACACTTTTCGCTTATCACCTCAAATTTGCTGCTTAAAATTATCTAGCCTACTTCTCCCCCAAATTGGTGCCGAATCAATCGCCAGATATGGGGGTCCAATTCAATAGAGTAGGCGCCTATGCTGGGGTGGAGAAGCAGGGGGCAGTTATTTCCCCCAAGGAAATGTTTCCCCAAAATATGTTTAGGTATAGTTTACTACATTTCTAGAAATACATATTGATAATGTTCCGTCGAAAATCGTCCACTCCTAAAGGTAAGTTAGGCTATAAAAACGTAGCTCTAGTGAAAGTCGAGTCTCTCCAACTCAGCCCCCTTCAAACTATTTCGAGCCTATTGGCGATATAGACCAGTAATCCCCTAGCCTTATATAAATGGCCCTAAGAATCTCTTTTAAATTTAAACCCAATTTTATTTGGTTTTTTTTGGAATTTGATATGGGGGGAAAATAAACCAATCTTTCACCTTTATTCAAGCTAAAAGCTCATTTGTTAATTCGCAGATTGTTTGAAATCTGAAGAAAAAAAAAAAACGTGTTTTCGCAAAGTTTGGGAATGGGGGATTTTTTCCTTTCTGTCTCTAACAAACCCACCGGGTGTGGGTTTCCTGCTTCTCAAATGTTTTTGCGTCACAGACGCACTTTTTTTTCCCCAAACTGGGTTTATGCCAAAACCACCCCCCTTTTTCAGGAGGCGTTTACCCCCCCCAGGGCTGCGTTTTTTGGGCTCGCGACAATGGCCTCACAGCCTGTTGAGGGGACTGGATGAACCCCCCCCCCCCCCCGAGAGACATGCCCTTTCCCAAATTAAGGAGGAAAGGTCATTTAAAAATTAGCTCCACCATACTCCAAGCCTATTTTTAACTTTTTGGTAACTTTTTGCCCATGTATTTTTTTTAGAGTTTCAATGACAGCAAAATTTAATTAGGCTATTTAACGTTACTACTGGTTTTTAAAGTTTTATATTAACATAGTAGTCTTTTATCAGGTAAAAGCATATGCTTACTATTCATAAATTTTTTTAAATATTTTTTAGCTAATCATTTCTATAAAAATTTTTTAAGTTGCTTGACTAATCAACCAAAAACATCTTACATTGTTTTTTCCCATTTAGAGTTTGGGAAAACCCCCGGGTACAAATATCATATTTTTCACTTTTGGGGAGACCCACTCGAGAGACCATCCACTTTTGAATTGGCCTACCCTAGAGTGAATTCGTTGAGGGTTTCTGAGTGGCTTCTAAAGATAGAGACACTGGAGTACAGGAGGGTCACGTAACAAAACCCAGGAAAGGGGCATACAAGGGATTTTTGAAATGGGTCAAATGTTTTCGTATGGGATAGAGCAAAAGTTAGGCATGCGATGTCTGATAATAAAAAAATACCCCCCTTTGTTTGGCTGGTTAAGGTGCCCCACAAGATTTAAGTAGATCTTCTGAAAGAATACAAAGGAAAATATTGTATTTACTTGTATTCGTTTTTGGGTTTTTCGTTTTTACTGTTGTTTTAAAAAATGTATTGGTGTTGTAACCATATTGAGTGCAGTAACCTCCAAAAATATAAACCCTTTATTGCGCATTGACCCTTAGTATTATCTTTGTATTTCTATGGTCACTTGCAGATAGGGCCCCCTGCTTTGGGGGAACACGGGGTGCCTTGACCAAAAAGCCCGTGCCCAGCGACAATGGAGGGTAAGTGAACTGTACTTCAACAGTTCACATTCAGCATGCCCTTTTTTGACGTGACCATTTTTTGAATTGTTCTGTCCCTAAAAATGTGATGAATTTCCAGACTTTTACGCCAAAAAAAATGTTTGTTATTTTCAACATATCCTCTGAATTTCACCAAAGACCTGGTTGCTGGAAAGCGGAGACCCCAAAGGCTGGTACGATGACAAAAATTTATGAAGCACTGGGGGGCAAAGGCGAACGATTTTAAAGAAATTTAAAAGGGGTCCATCAAGGCTTGTGTCAGCCATCCATTTTTTTAGGGAAATCTACACAGCACAGCGGCCCGCGCAGCAGCACTCGAAAAGGCCAGACGACCAGGCCCCATGATTCCCGTCACCACAGTGTTTCCTTGGGTTCCCCCAAGGTGGTTTCAAAACGGGGTCTCACGCTGGACGACCCAAAAAACCAGAAAAGGCTCTGGCACCCCCTATGTTTCCCTGCTAAAAGTAAAGGCCTCGAAAATTTGACATACAAGTGTCTGACTCAGTGTATGCAAATAGTTTCACCAAAGGAATAAAACACATGTGAAGTAAATGATGTTCCCCTTGAAGTTTCCTACTGTCTCAACAAAGACAAAATGCTCAAGGGGAGATGGTAGCACTGGCATAGAAAAAAGATATGTATGTATTAAGGATTTAGGCAAATTTTGTTTATTAATTCAGTGACTGGAAATATTTTTCAATCTTGAAATACAAGGCAAATGTTAATCAGTGACTGAAATTCGCGCGACAATGATATTCACTTCCTGACTTGGAGAGCGCTCAAAGGTTGTAGAACGCCCTCTGATAACGGGCGTGGTTTTGGCTTAATGCGTTGGGGAAAGAAAGAGTCACAGACACAAAGCCACTTCCGGAAGTTTTCAAACTGACACTACGCTGAGAAAAAGCTAACTTCTGTAAACAAAAAGGGTAAGAATCTTCCTTTCAATAAAACACCGGACATATATTGGCTTGGAAAGGTATCTGATAGTCGGCGTAATAGTCATCTTGCGTTACAATGTTATGTTTTAGAAGATTATAGCATCGGTATTGTTATGTATTTTATTGTTACTTTTTATTTTTTACTGGAGTTTAATTAGTCAATATTTTCTTAATTCTATTTTCTTGGAACTGCATTGTTTGATTAAGGGCTTGTAAGTAAGTATTTTCACTGCGTAAGGTCTACACCCAGTAGTTATCTGCGCAAGTGAAAAATACGATTTGATTTGATAACAGAGGAAGTCAGGTGCTTCAATGATTTCATCACCGCTGAGATATGAGAGCCTATAGAGTGCCAGAGCTGACGCACGACCACTGGACGTGAGAGGACACGCAGTTGACCACTTCTTCTTACACGCCATTACCTTCTATATCTCACGCAGTGGAAAAGTACTGCTTTTTTCCTGTACTTAGTTCTGTGCTCCCAAATCGCTTTTGAAATCGGAGGCATCTGCACCTTAAACATCACAAGCGGAACCTTATCACTAAAACCACATATTCCATCAAACCATTTCATGCGGATGAAATGGAATTAACTGACGCATGAAAGGGGGGCCTGGCACAGCTCTACAGTTACATCCTTGCCCGTCCAAATACAAATATTGAAATATGATCATTTATTTTGACCCGGCTCGCCTCATGCCGACAGAACATCAATCTCAGTTAAAAGCATCCGAGCCGAGCGCAAACAGCCGCCCCTTCTGTCTCTATGTGTAGACCATGTATCTGATTCTGTCTGGTGATTGGAATTTTTTTTCCAAAAACACAGAATATGCGGTAGCTCCAGCAGGTAGGGATTGAGGATTTGGGAGGCCAGACACCAGTATTGGGCACAAAGAAATTGTATGACATGCCATACTCTTTTTCGTCCATTTCTAACTAAGCTGTCTCCCAGTAGAGGTCGAGGGTTTTGAAAGGCAACTTTGCATCAAAGAAACGCACCGGCACCAGAACGAAATCACTGGGATCTTGCATTTTGCAACACCAGGTTCGGAAAAAAAGCGGTGTCAGTGATCAAAACCAAGCTTGCGGACGTCAATTCATACGCACATGTACATATAACCAAAACATTTTGAATCCATAATTTGATAATGAAACAATAACAAACTGTTTGTTCATTTACAAATCACTGTTTGATGAACGAAAGAAAAAATTACAAAAACAAATGTTTAATTGACGACGGAACACTACAGTGTGTAGTATACTACAAACATTAGATGGTACGCACTACACGATTGAAGGGGATACTACAGTGTAGAGCTTAGAGATTCTACATTATACTATAGTTTTGCTACAGTAGTCTTTTTTATAGTAAACGTATTAATTTTTTTATGAGAGAGACAGAAAGGACAGAGGAGTATGGGTAATTTGCCAGTACATAGGTTATTGAAAATGATAAGGGTTAAAACAGAATAAACATGATTGTATCCAGATGCATGCCTGTTGCGATAGTAACTATAATCAACCACACTAGGCAGTTATCTTTAAAAACATATGTATATTATTTTGGGGGATAGTGTCCCGGTCTCACGCCACCAATATACACTGTGATAAGAGTCAAAGGGGAAGGGGAAACCCCAACTAGAGAGATAATACTTTGGACTTTGGAAGCAAATAGTGGAGTGGCACTCAAATAAGTTATCATGGATATAAAGAGCGACGCGACTATGGACCGTGAGGAAAAAAAGTATTGATACCCTGCTGATTTGATACGTTTGCCCACTTTTTTGACCAAAGAAAATGAATCAGGTCTATAATTGAATGGTAGGTTTATTTTGAACAGTGAGAGACAGAATAACAACAAATAACCCCAAAAAAACCCCTGTCAAAATGTTAAAATTGTTTTTTGATTTTAATGGGGGAAATTAGTTTTTCCCCCCTCGCAAACATGACTTAGTACTTGGGGGCAAAACCCTTTTTGGCAATCACAGAGGTCAGACTTTTTTGGGTTTGGCCCCAGGTGTACACTCTCAGGAGGGATTTGCCCTCCTCTTTGCAGATTTTCCAAAGTCATAATTTTTCGAGCGCGTTTGGAAACTCAAACCCTTCACTCCCCCCACAGTTTTTCTATGGGATTAAGGTCGGGAGACTGGCTGGGCCACTCCAGGACATTAAGTGTTCTTCTTGAACTCCTTTTGTTCCCTTTGGGCCATGTTTTTTGGGTCATTGCATGCTGGAAAACCCCTCCACGACCATTTTTAATGCCCTGGGAGGGGAAGGGGGTTCTCACCCCAAGATTTACGGACATGGCCCGTCCATTTTCCCTTTCATGCGGGGAAGTTGTCCCGTCCCCGTAGCAGAAAAACACCCCCAAAGTAAAGTTTTCCCCCTCCATTTTGCGGTGGGGGGTGGTGTTTTAGGGGATAGCAGCATTCCTCTCCTCCAAAATGGCGAGTGGTTTATGCCCAAAAAGTTCCATTTTGGTCTCCTGACCACAACACTTTTACCCAGTTCTCCTCTGAAACTTCAGATTTCATTGGGAAAATTCAGCGGGCAGTATATGTGCTTTCTTTAGCAGGGGGGGCCTTGCGGGGGCTGCAGGATTCGTCCTTCAGGCATATGTGTTGCCAATTGTTTTTTTGGTGATATGGTCCCAGCTGCTTAATCATTGACAAATCCTCCCCTGTAGTTTTTTTTTTATTTTTTTTTCCCTTTTTTTAAAACCCGGGAGCCATTGAGAACAGGTTTTCATTTAAAATGCGACCGGGCCCAAAGATAAAGAAAGGGAGGAAAAAAACAACACAGAGTTACATATGGGGAAAAAAACTAAAGTAAAAAATAAAACAGAAAATATAATACAGTGTGTGCAAATGTACAAGTTTTTGGAGGTAAGGCTAAATACTATAGGCAAATAAAATTTCAAAAGATAACACTGGATGCTGATGTGCAAGAGTTATGTCAATAGAGATACTTGCAAAAGAGCAAATAAATAAAAATATAGGGGGAGGTAGTGGGGGGCTAATTTTAGAAAGGGTGTGTACGGTGCAGTGACGGTAAGGTCTCTATTTTGGATGATTCCTCCCGTTCTAGATCATTGCAACTCCACGAGGGAGATCTTGCATGGGGCCCAGGGCCCGGGGGGATTACAGTTTTTTGTTTTTTCTTCCATTTGCGAATAAAGCACCAACGTTGTACTTCTCACCAAGCTCTTGGCGATGGTTTTTAGCCCTTCCGCCTTGGAGGGCTACAATCTTTTCCTGACTCCTTGGAGAGCTCTTTGGGCTTGGCCCCGGTGGAGAATTTGGAATCTGATTGATTGATTGCTTTGTGGCAGGGTCTTTTTTAAAAGGGAAAAAATGGATTGGAGGATCCTTTAAGAGTGTGCTCCTAATCCAGCCGTTACCGTATAAAAAACACCCGGGAGCCCCGAAATCTTTTGATTTAGAGGGGGGCAAAACTTTTTTCCCCCATTAAATGCAAATCAATTTTTAACATTTTTTTTATGCGTTTTTTTGGTTTCTTTGTTGTTATTTGTCTCCACTGTTCAAATAAACCTACATTAAAAATAGACTGATAATTTCTTTTTCATGGGCAAAAGTAAAAAAAAAGCAGGGAATCAAATACTTTTTTCCGTCACTGTATGTTTTGTAAGCATGAAAATGTATAAAGGAGAGTAGAGCAGGATAAAAAAGTTTCTCCTGGG
>JAGTTL010000873.1:0-5000 GCA_036851935.1 Coregonus suidteri
CTGTTACTAGGGGTGTATTAAAGAGGGGGGGGGGTTCTGTTCGGGTCCTGAGGCCTAGAAGCCTTCATGTTTTAGTAGCCCCTCTCAAGCGCCTGTGTCTGTCTCTCGATGCGTGTTTGACAGAACTGTCACTAAGTGTGTGTGTGTGTGACTTGTCTTTTGAGGAAGCTGCTATCTCTGGCACAGCGGGAGGTGCTGGGGTGTGTGTCCGCAAGCACGTGTGGCTGCGTGTGTGTGCAAGCCTGTGTGTGTGTTTGTTCCGCACAATCCTGACTGGATTCATGTATATTTCTGTTTTGTTTTATAAAGCAACCCCCCCCATAGCTCTTCCTGTCTCTTCTCTATAACCTTTAACCCCTAGTTCTTCCTCTCTATCTATCTACTGTGTATATACATTATGACAACTAGGTGCTGCTATTGTATGATGCAGACATACATGTGGTACATATTGTAAAAAAAAAAAAAAAGAAGAAATGCAAAACCATTGAATTGTTAATGTAAAATAATGATTCTGGCATTAAACAAAACAAGCTTTTAACTATTAACAGTTTTAATGTTTGTCTTTTTAACCAGGGATGAACATTTTAAGCTAGCCCGGGGATAGTACTGATCAGACCAGGCTAGTAGTAAATGTACCAAACTAGCCCGGGGATAGTACTGCTCCAGGCTAGTAGTAAATGTACCAAACTAGCCCGGGGATAGTACTGCTCCAGGCTAGTAGTAAATGTACCAAACTAGCCCGGGGATAGTACTGATCAGACCAGGCTAGTAGTAAATGTACCAAACTAGCCCGGGGATAGTACTGCTCCAGGCTAGTAGTAAATGTACCAAACTAGCCCGGGGATAGTACTGATCAGACCAGGCTAGTAGTAAATGTACCAAACTAGCCCGGGGATAGTACTGATCAGACCAGGCTAGTAGTAAATGTACCAAACTAGCCCGGGGATAGTACTGCTCCAGGCTAGTAGTAAATGTACCAAACTAGCCCGGGGATAGTACTGCTCCAGGCTAGTAGTAAATGTACCGAACTAGCCCGGGGATAGTACTGCTCCAGGCTAGTAGTAAATGTACCAAACTAGCCCGGGATAGTACTGATCAGACCAGGCTAGTAGTAAATGTACCAAACTAGCCCGGGGATAGTACTGCTCCAGGCTAGTAGTAAATGTACCAAGCTAGCCCGGGGGATAGTACTGATCAGACCAGGCTAGTAGTAAATGTACCAAACTAGCCCGGGGATAGTACTGCTCCAGGCTAGTAGTAAATGTACCAAGCCAGCCCGGGGATAGTACTGCTCCAGGCTAGTAGTAAATGTACCAAACTAGCCCGGGGATAGTACTGCTCCAGGCTAGTAGTAAATGTACCAAGCTAGCCCGGGGATAGTACTGCTCCAGGCTAGTAGTAAATGTACCAAACTAGCCCGGGGATAGTACTGCTCCAGGCTAGTAGTAAATGTACCAAACTAGCCCGGGGATAGTACTGCTCCAGGCTAGTAGTAAATGTACCAAGCTAGCCCGGGGATAGTACTGCTCCAGGCTAGTAGTAAATGTACCAAACTAGCCCGGGGATAGTACTGATCAGACCAGGCTAGTAGTAAATGTACCAAACTAGCCCGGGGATAGTACTGCTCCAGGCTAGTAGTAAATGTACCAAACTAGCCCGGGATAGTACTGATCAGACCAGGCTAGTAGTAAATGTACCAAACTAGCCCGGGGATAGTACTGCTCCAGGCTAGTAGTAAATGTACCAAGCTAGCCCGGGGGATAGTACTGATCAGACCAGGCTAGTAGTAAATGTACCAAACTAGCCCGGGGATAGTACTGCTCCAGGCTAGTAGTAAATGTACCAAGCCAGCCCGGGGATAGTACTGCTCCAGGCTAGTAGTAAATGTACCAAACTAGCCCGGGGATAGTACTGCTCCAGGCTAGTAGTAAATGTACCAAACTAGCCCGGGGATAGTACTGCTCCAGGCTAGTAGTAAATGTACCAAACCAGCCCGGGGATAGTACTGCTCCAGGCTAGTAGTAAATGTACCAAGCTAGCCCGGGGATAGTACTGCTCCAGGCTAGTAGTAAATGTACCAAACTAGCCCGGGGATAGTACTGCTCCAGGCTAGTAGTAAATGTACCAAACTAGCCCGGGGATAGTACTGCTCCAGGCTAGTAGTAAATGTACCAAACTAGCCCGGGGGGATAGTACTGCTCCAGGCTAGTAGTAAATGTACCAAGCTAGCCCGGGGATAGTACTGATCAGACCAGGCTAGTAGTAAATGTACCAAACTAGCCCGGGGATAGTACTGCTCCAGGCTAGTAGTAAATGTACCAAACTAGCCCGGGGATAGTACTGCTCCAGGCTAGTAGTAAATGTACCAAACTAGCCCGGGGATAGTACTGATCAGACCAGGCTAGTAGTAAATGTACCAAACTAGCCCGGGGATAGTACTGCTCCAGGCTAGTAGTAAATGTACCAAACTAGCCCGGGGATAGTACTGATCAGACCAGGCTAGTAGTAAATGTACCAAGCTAGCCCGGGGATAGTACTGATCAGACCAGGCTAGTAGTAAATGTACCAAACTAGCCCGGGGATAGTACTGCTCCAGGCTAGTAGTAAATGTACCAAACTAGCCCTGCTCCTGGGGTAAATAGTACGGGGATCATGTACCAGCCCGGGCTGATCAGACCAGGCTAGTAGTAAATGTACCAAACTAGCCCGGTTGCCAGTAAAAATGTGTTTTCAAATATTGCATGGCACATATTTTGGACCTGAATGTTGCCCAGGCTAGTATGAATTGCGGTCTAATAGCCCGGATGCCCAGTGCCCAAAATCCTTAAATTCCATCACTGTTTTTTTAACTATGAACGGACTCTGAGGATTAATCTGTTTTTAACAACTGAAGCCCGTCACGTTACTGTTGCAGGATAACAACAAAACAATTATCCAAAGCAATTTCCCTTTCCCTGAGTTTAGTTAGCGCGCCGACGGGAGATCGATGTGTTGTAACCGTGTGTTGGCGGTAGGAACGTCGTCAAGCCGTTTGGGGAACCGAAGGTGTAAACAAAAGACGGCGACAGAAACAGCCCGGAACAACAGTGCCACCGCAGTTCACCTTTCTGCCACACGGGGGCGCCAGAGACCAACATCACCTCCCATCTGCTCTGACAACAGACACCACAGAATCATCTCCTGTCTCCTCAGACACCACATAATCTCCTGTCTCCTCAGACACCACATAATCTCCTGTCTCCTCAGACAACATACACCACAGAATCTCCTGTCTCCTCAGACAACAGACACCACAGAATCTCCTGTCTCCTCAGACACCACATAATCTCCTGTCTCCTCAGACAACAGACACCACAGAATCTCCTGTCTCCTCAGACACCACAGAATCTCCTGTCTCCTCATACACCACATAATCTCCTGTCTCCTCAGACACCACAGAATCTCCTGTCTCCTCATACACCACATAATCTCCTGTCTCCTCAGACACCACAGAATCTCCTGTCTCCTCATACACCACATAATCTCCTGTCTCCTCAGACACCACAGAATCTCCTGTCTCCTCATACACCACATAATCTCCTGTCTCCCCAGACAACATACACCACATAATCATCTCCTGTCTCCTCATACACCACATAATCTCCTGTCTCCTCATACACCACAGAAACTCCTGTCTCCTCAGACACCACAGAATCTCCTGTCTCCTCAGACACCACTTCTCTAGTCTCATACACAGTGACTAGGTCTGCTATGGTCAATGTCTTCTCTAGTCTCATACACAGTGACTAGGTCTGCTATGGTCAATGTCTTCTCTAGTCTCATACACAGTGACTAGGTCTGCTATGGTCAATGTCTTCTCTAGTCTCATACACAGTGACTAGGTCTGCTATGGTCAATGTCTTCTCTAGTCTCATACACAGTGACTAGGTCTGCTATGGTCAATGTCTTCTCTAGTCTCATACACAGTGACTAGGTCTGCTATGGTCAATGTCTTCTCTCATACACAGTGACTAGGTCTGCTATGGTCAATGTCTTCTCTCATACACAGTGACTAGGTCTGCTATGGTCAATGTCTTCTCTCATACACAGTGACTAGGTCTGCTATGGTCAATGTCTTCTCTCATACACAGTGACTAGGTCTGCTATGGTCAATGTCTTCTCTAGTCTCATACCCAGTGACTAGGTCTGCTATGGTCAATGTCTTCTCTAGTCTCATACACAGTGACTAGGTCTGCTATGGTCAATGTCTTCTCTAGTCTCATACACAGTGACTAGGTCTGCTATGGTCAATGTCTTCTCTAGTCTCATACACAGTGACTAGGTCTGCTATGGTCAATGTCTTCTCTAGTCTCATACACAGTGACTAGGTCTGCTATGGTCAATGTCTTCTCTAGTCTCATACACAGTGACTAGGTCTGTTATGGTCAATGTCTTCTCTCATACACAGTGACTAGGTCTGCTATGGTCAATGTCTTCTCTAGTCTCATACACAGTGACTAGGTCTGCTATGGTCAATGTCTTCTCTAGTCTCATACACAGTGACTAGGTCTGCTATGGTCAATGTCTTCTCTAGTCTCATACACAGTGACTAGGTCTGCTATGGTCAATGTCTTCTCTAGTCTCATACACAGTGACTAGGTCTGCTATGGTCAATGTCTTCTCTTCTCACTGGGCGAAAAGTGTCCATATCAGGAGATATCTTCACATTACCTGTTTGATATTCTAGAGAATGCAGACCATGTCCAATGTATTTTTGGGAGTTTAGTGGATCAGCACCATATCCTGACTGAATCCAGTTGTCTTTTAGATACATATGATATTGGGATTACTCTGAATATCACACATGGACATTTGCTATGGCCGGATATGGACTCGTTCAATATCCTGAGATATGTGACATCCTGTTTTCTCTCTTCCTGTTGACAAATTCTGACTGTATACATCGCATATCTGTGGTCCTCTGTAGTTCAGCTGGTAGAGCACGGCGCTTGTAACGCCAA
>JAGTTL010000873.1:10000-23768 GCA_036851935.1 Coregonus suidteri
GGCAGGTAGAGAGGCAGTGAGGCAGGCAGGTAGAGAGGCAGTGAGGCAGGCAGCTAGAGAGGCAGTGAGGCAGGCAGCTAGAGAGGCAGTGAGGCAGGCAGGTAGAGAGGCAGTGAGGCAGGCAGGTAGAGAGGCAGTGAGGCAGGCAGCTAGAGAGGCAGTGAGGCAGGCAGCTAGAGAGGCAGTGAGGCAGGCAGCTAGAGAAGCAGTGAGGCAGGCAGCTAGAGAAGCAGTGAGGCAGGCAGCTAGAGAAGCAGTGAGGCAGGCAGCTAGAGAAGCAGTGAGGCAGGCAGCTAGAGAAGCAGTGAGGCAGGCAGCTAGAGAAGCAGTGAGGCAGGCAGGTAGAGAGGCAGTGAGGCAGGCAGCTAGAGAAGCAGTGAGGCAGGCAGGTAGAGAGGCAGTGAGGCAGGCAGCTAGAGAAGCAGTGAGGCAGACAGCTAGAGAAGCAGTGAGGCAGGCAGGTAGAGAAGCAGTGAGGCAGGCAGGTAGAGAGGCAGTGAGGCAGGCAGGTAGAGAGGCAGTGAGGCAGGCAGCTAGAGAAGCAGTGAGGCAGGCAGCTAGAGAGGCAGTGAGGCAGGCAGCTAGAGAAGCAGTGAGGCAGGCAGGTAGAGAGGCAGTGAGGCAGGCAGCTAGAGAAGCAGTGAGGCAGGCAGCTAGAGGCAGTGAGGCAGGCAGGTAGAGAAGCAGTGAGGCAGGCAGGTAGAGAGGCAGTGAGGCAGGCAGCTAGAGAAGCAGTGAGGCAGGCAGCTAGAGAAGCAGTGAGGCAGGCAGGTAGAGAGGCAGTGAGGCAGGCAGGTAGAGAAGCAGTGAGGCAGGCAGCTAGAGAAGCAGTGAGGCAGGCAGCTAGAGAAGCAGTGAGGCAGGCAGCTAGAGAAGCAGTGAGGCAGGCAGGTAGAGAAGCAGTGAGGCAGGCAGGTAGAGAGGCAGTGAGGCAGGCAGCTAGAGAGACAGTGAGGCAGGCAGGTAGAGAAGCAGTGAGGCAGGCAGGTAGAGAGACAGGCAGGCAGGTAGAGAGACAGGCAGGCAGGCAGGTAGAGAGACAGGCAGGCAGGTAGAGAGACAGGCAGGCAGAGAGACAGGCAGGCAGGTAGAGAGACAGGCAGGCAGGTAGAGAGACAGGCAGGCAGGTAGAGAGACAGGCAGACAGGTACAGAGACAGGCAGGCAGGTAGACAGACAGGCAGGCAGAGAGACAGGCAGGCAGGTAGAGAGACAGGCAGGTAGAGAGACAGGCAGGTAGAGAGACAGGCAGGCAGGTAGAGAGACAGGCAGGCAGGTAGAGAGACAGGCAGGCAGGTAGAGAGACAGACATGTAGAGAGACAGGCAGGTAGAGAGACAGGCAGGTAGAGAGACAGGCAGGCAGAGAGACAGGCAGGTAGGCCTGTATTCTCACCAGACATGTCACCCATTGAGCATGTTTGGGATGCTCTGGATTGACGTGTACGACAGCGTGTTCCAGTTCCCGCCAATATCCAGCATCTTCGCACAGTCATTGAAGTGGAGTGGGACAACATTCCACAGGCCACAATCAACAGCCTGATCAACTCTGCATGAGGGAAATGGTAACTGACTGGTTTTCTGATCCACACTCCTACCTATTTTATAAGGTATCTGTGACCAACAGATGCATACCTGTATTCCCAGTTAAATAATTAATTTATTTCAATTTACTGATTTCCTTATATGAACTGTAATTGTTGCATGTTGCATTTATATTTTTGTTCAGTGTATATATACAGTGGGGAGAACAAGTATTTGATACACTGCCGATTTTGCAGGTTTTCCTACTTACAAAGCATGTAGAGGTCTGTAAGTTTTATCATAGGTACACTTCAACTGTGAGAGACGAAATCTAAAACAAAAATCCAGAAAATCACATTGTATGATTTTTAAGTAATTAATTTGCATTTTATTGCATGACATAAGTATTTGATACATCAGAAAAGCAGAACTTAATATTTGGTACATAAACCTTTGTTTGCAATTACGGAGATCATATGTTTCCTGTAGGTCTTGACCAGATTTGCACACACTGCAGCAGGGATTTAGGACCTTGAGATGCTTCTTACGGAGCCACTCCTTAGTTGCCCTGGCTGTGTGTTTCGGGTCGTTGTCATGCTGGAAGACCCAGCCATGACCCATCTTCAATGCTCTTACTGAGGGAAGGAGGTTGTTGGCCAAGATCTCGCGATACATGGTCCCATCCATCCTCCCCTCAATACGGTGCAGTCGTCCTGTCCCCTTTGCAAAAAAGCATCCCCAAAGAATGATGTTTCCACCTCCATGCTTCACGGTTAGGATGGTGTTCTTGGGGTTGTACTCATCCTTCTTCTTCCTCCAAACACGGCGAGTGGAGTTTAGACCAAAAAGCTATATTTTTGTCTCATCAGACCACATGACCTTCTCCCATTCCTCCTCTGGATCATCCAGATGGTCATTGGCAAACTTCAGACGGGCCTGGACATGCGCTGGCTTGAGCAGGGGGACCTTGCGTGCGCTGCAGGATTTTAATCCATGACGGCGTAGTGCGTTACTAATGTTTTTTTCTTTGAGACTGTGGTCCCAGCTCTCTTCAGGTCATTGACCAGGTCCTGCCGTGTAGTTCTGGGCTGATCCCTCACCTTCCTCATGATCATTGATGCCCCACGAGGTGAGATCTTGCATGGAGCCCCAGACCGAGGGTGATTGACCATCATCTTGAACTTCTTCCATTTTCTAATAATTGTGCCAACAGTTGTTGCCTTCTCACCAAGCTGCTTGCCAATTGTCCTGTAGCCCATCCCAGCCTTGTGCAGGTCTACAATTTTATCCCTGATGTCCTTACACAGCTCTCTGGTCTTGGCCATTGTGGAGAGGTTGGAGGCTGTTTGATTGAGTGTGTGGACAGGTGTCTTTTATACAGGTAACAAGTTCAAACAGGTGCAGTTAATACAGGTAATGAGTGGAGAACAGGAGGGCTTCTTAAAGAAAAACTAACAGGTCTGTGAGAGCCGGCAGTCTGCCTCTGATTCCAATTGCTTCGAGTTTCAATCCTATCCCAAACCTTAACCCTTACCTCAATCATTCGGAGTTAATGCCTAACTTTAACCCTTACCTTAACCATTCGGAGTTAATGCCAAACCTTAACCCTTACCTTAATAATTCGGAGTTAATGCCTAACTTTAACCCTTACCTCAATCATTCTGAGTTAATGCCTAACTTTAACCCTTACCTCAATCATTCGGAGTTAATGCCTAACCTTAACCCTTACATCAACCATTCGGAGTTAATGCCTAACCTTAACCCTTACCTCAATCATTCGGAGTTAATGCCTAACCTTAACCCTTACCTCAATCATTCGGAGTTAATGCCTAACTTTAACCCTTACCTCAATCAATCATTCGGAGTTAATGCCTAACTTTAACCCTTACCTCAATCATTCGGAGTTAATGCCTAACTTTAACCCTTACCTCAATCATTCGGAGTTAATGCCTAACTTTAACCCTTACCTCAATAATTCGGAGTTAATGCCTAACTTTAACCCTTACCTCAATCATTCGGAGTTAATGCCTAACTTTAACCCTTACCTCAATCATTCGGAGTTAATGCCTAACTTTAACCCTTACCTCAATCATTCGGAGTTAATGCCTAACCTTAACCCTTACCTCAATCATTCGGAGTTAATGCCTAACCTTAACCCTTACCTCAATCATTCGGAGTTAATGCCTAACTTTAACCCTTACCTTAACCATTCGGAGTTAATGCCAAACCTTAACCCTTACCTTAATAATTCGGAGTTAATGCCTAACTTTAACCCTTAACTCAATCATTCGGAGTTAATGCCTAACTTTAACCCTTACCTCAATCATTCGGAGTTAATGCCTAACCTTAACCCTTACCTCAACCATTCGGAGTTAATGCCTAACCTTAACCCTTACCTCAATCATTCGGAGTTAATGCATAACCTTAACCCTTACCTCAATAATTCGGAGTTAATGCCTAACTTTAACCCTTACCTCAATCATTCGGAGTTAATGCCTAACTTTAACCCTTACCTCAATCATTCGGAGTTAATGCCTAACTTTAACCCTTACCTTAATCATTCGGAGTTAATGCCTAACCTTAACCCTTACCTCAATCATTCGGAGTTAATGCCTAACCTTAACCCTTACCTCAATCATTCGGAGTTAATGCCTAACTTTAACCCTTACCTTAACCATTCGGAGTTAATGCCAAACCTTAACCCTTACCTTAATAATTCGGAGTTAATGCCTAACTTTAACCCTTAACTCAATCATTCGGAGTTAATGCCTAACTTTAACCCTTACCTCAATCATTCTGAGTTAATGCCTAACCTTAACCCTTACCTCAACCATTCGGAGTTAATGCCTAACCTTAACCCTTACCTCAATCATTCGGAGTTAATGCCTAACCTTAACCCTTACCTCAATCATTCGGAGTTAAAGCCTAACTTTAACCCTTACCTCAATCATTCTGAGTTAATGCCTAACTTTAAAACCCTTACCTCAATCATTCGGAGTTAATGCCTAACTTTAAAACCCTTACCTCAATCATTCGGAGTTAATGCCTAACTTTAACCCTTACCTCAATCATTCGGAGTTAATGCCTAACTTTAACCCTTACCTCAATCATTCGGAGTTAATGCCTAACTTTAACCCTTTACCTCAATCATTCGGAGTTAATGCCTAACTTTAACCCTTACCCTCAATCATTCGGAGTTAATGCCTAACTTTAACCCTTACCTCAATCATTCGGAGTTAATGCCTAACTTTAACCCTTACCTCAATCATTCGGAGTTAATGCCTAACTTTAACCCTTACCTCAATCATTCGGAGTTAATGCCTAACCTTAACCCTTACCTCAATCATTCGGAGTTAATGCCTAACTTTAACCCTTACCTTAATCATTCGGAGTTAATGCCTAACCTTAACCCTTACCTCAATCATTCGGAGTTAATGCCTAACCTTAACCCTTACCTTAATCATTCGGAGTTAATGCCTAACTTTTAAACCCTTACCTTAATCATTCGGAGTTAATGCCTAACCTTAACCCTTACCTCAATCATTCGGAGTTAATGCTTAACCTTAACCCTTACCTTAATCATTCGGAGTTAATGGCTAACCTTAACCCTTACCTTAATCATTTGGAGTTAATGCCTAACCTTAACCCTTACCTTAATCATTTGGAGTTAATGCCTAACCTTAACCCTTACCTTAATCATTCGGAGTTAATGCCTAACCTTAACCCTTACCTTCAATCATTCGGAGTTAATGCCTAACCTTAACCCTTACCTCAACTTTCATTCGGAGTTAATGCCTAACCTTAAATCCTTACCTCAATCATTCGGACCTCAATCATTTAATGCCTAACCTTAACCCTTACCTCAATCATTCGGAGTTAATGCCTAACATTTTAACCCTTACCTCAATCATTCGGAGTTAATGCCTAACTTTAACCCTTACCTCAATCATTCGGAGTTAATGCCTAACTTTAAACCCTTACCTCAATCATTCGGAGTTAATGCCTAACTTTAATGCCCCTTACATCAATCATTCGGAGTTAATGCCTAACCTTTAAACTTTACCCTAATACGGAGTTAATCTAAATCATTCGGAGTTAATGCCTAACTTTAACCCTTACCTCAATCATTCGGAGTTAATGCCTAACTTTAACCCTTACCTCAATCATTCGGAGTTAATGCCTAACCTTAACCCTTACCTTAATCATTCGGAGTTAATGCCTAACCTTAACCCTTACCTTAATCATTCGGAGTTAATGCCTAACTTTAACCCTTACCTTAATCATTCGGAGTTAATGCCTAACCTTAACCCTTACCTTAATCATTCGGAGTTAATGCCTAACCTTAACCCTTACCTTAATCATTCGGAGTTAATGCCTAACCTTAACCCTTACCTTAATCATTCGGAGTTAATGCCTAACCTTAACCCTTACCTCAATCATTCGGAGTTAATGCCTAACTTAACCCGGAGTTAATGCCTAACTTTAACCCTTACCTTAATCATTCGGAGTTAATGCCTAACCTTAACCCTTTACCTTAATCATTCGGAGTTAATGCCTAACCTTTAACCCTTACCTTTAATCATTCGGAGTTAATGCCTAACCTTAACCCTTACCTTAATCATTCGGAGTTAATGCCTAACCTTAACCCTTACCTCAATCATTCGGAGTTAATGCCTAACCTTAACCCTTACCTCAATCATTCGGAGTTAATGCCTAACCTTAACCCTTACCTTAATCATTCGGAGTTAATGCCTAACCTTAACCCTTACCTTAATCATTCATTCGGAGTTAATGCCTAACTTTAACCCTTACCTTAATCATTCGGAGTTAATGCCTAGCCTTAACCCTTACCTCAATCATTCGGAGTTAATGCCTAACCTTAACCCTTACCTTAATAATCATTCGGAGTTAATGCCTAACCTTAACCCTTACCTAAACCCTTATAATCATTCGGAGTTAATGCCTAACCTTAACCTTAACCCTTATGCCCTTAATCATTTCGGAGTTAATGCCAAACCTTAACCCTTACCTCAATCATTCGGAGTTAATGCCTAACCTTTACCCTTACCTTTAAACCATTCGGGAGTTAATGCCTAACCTTAACCCTTACCTTAATCATTCGGAGTTAAGTTAATGCCTAACCTTAACCCTTACCTTAACCATTCGGAGTTTGCCTAAATGCCTAACTTTAACCCTTACCTTAACCATTCGGAGTTAATGCCTAACCTTAACCCTTACCTTAACCATTCGGAGTTAATGCCTAACTTTAACCCTTACCTTAATCATTCGGAGTTAATGCCTAACCTTAACCCTTACCTCAATCATTCGGAGTTAATGCCTAACCTTAACCCTTACCTCAATCATTCGGAGTTAATGCCTAACCTTAACCCTTACCTTATTCATTCGGAGTTAATGCCTAACCTTAACCCTTACCTCAATCATTCGGAGTTAATGCCTAACTTTAACCCTTACCTTAATCATTCGGAGTTAATGGAGTTAATGCCTAACTTTAACCCTTACCTCAATCATTCGGAGTTAATGCCTAACTTAAATCATTCCCTTAACCCTTACCTTAATAATCATTCGGAGTTAATGCCTAACCTTAACCCTTACCTCAATCATTCGGAGTTAATGCCTAACTTTAACCCTTACCTCAATCATTCGGAGTTAATGCCTAACTTTAACCCTTACCTCAATCATTCGGAGTTAATGCCTAACTTTAACCCTTACCTCAATCATTCGGAGTTAATGCCTAACTTTAACCCTTACCCTCAATCATTCGGAGTTAATGCCTAACTTAACCCTTACCTCAATCATTCGGAGTTAATGCCTAACTTTAAACCCTTACCTCAATCATTCGGAGTTAATGCCTAACCTTAACCCTTACCTTAATCATTCGGAGTTAATGCCTAACCTTAACCCTTACCTTAATCATTCGGAGTTAATGCCTAACCTTAACCTTACCTCTTAATCATTCGGAGTTAATGCCTAACTTTAACCCTTAACCTTAATCATTCGGAGTTAATGCCTAATGCCAAACCTTAACCCTTACCTTAAATAATTCGGAGTTAATGCCTAACTTTAACCCTTACCTCAATCATTCGGAGTTAATGCCTAACCTTTAACCCTTACCTCAATCATTCGGAGTTAATGCCTAACCTTAACCCTTACCTCAATCATTCGGAGTTAATGCCTAACCTTAACCCTTACCTCAATCATTCGGAGTTAATGCCTAACCTTAACCCTTACCTTAATCATTCGGAGTTAATGCCTAACCTTAACCCTTACCTTAATCATTCGGAGTTAATGCCTAACCTTAACCCTACCTTAATCATTCGGAGTTAATGCCTAACCTTAACCCTTACCTTAATCATTCGGAGTTAATGCCTAACCTTAACCCTTACCTTAATCATTCGGAGTTAATGCCTAACCTTAACCCTTACCTTAATCATTCGGAGTTAATGCCTAACCTTAACCCTTACCTCAATCATTCGGAGTTAATGCCTAACCTTAACCCTTACCTTAATCATTCGGAGTTAATGCCTAACCTTAACCCTTACCTCAATCATTCGGAGTTAATGCCTAACCTTAACCCTTACCTTAATCATTCGGATTCGGAGTTAATGCCTAACCTTAACCCTTACCTCAATCATTCAGAGTTAATGCCTAACCTTAACCCTTACCTTAATCATTTCGGAACCTTAATGCCTACCTTAACCCTTACCTTAATACATCATTCGGAGTTAATGCCTAACCTTAACCCTTACCTTAATCATTCGGAGTTAATGGCTAACCTTAACCCTTACCTTAATAATTTGGAGTTAATGCCTAACCTTAACCCTTACCTTAATCATTTGGAGTTAATGCCAAACCTTAACCCTTACCTCAATCATTCGGAGTTAATGCCTAACTTAACCCTTACCTTAATCATTCGGAGTTAATGCCTAACCTTAAACCCTTACCTCAATCATTCGGAGTTAATGCCTAACCTAAACCCTTACCATAATCATTAAGAGTTTAATGCCTAACCTAATCAACTACCTTACCTTAATCATTCAGAGTTAATGCCTAACCTTAACCCTTACCTTAATCATTCGGAGTTAATGCCTAACCTTAACCCTTACCTTAATCATTCGGAGTTAATGCCTAACTTTAACCCTTACCTTAATCATTCGGAGTTAATGCCTAAACCCTTACCTTAATCCGGAGTTTACCTTAAATACCATCATTCGGAGTTAATGCCTAACTTTAACCCTTACCTTAATCATTCGGAGTTAATGCCTAACCTTAACCTTACCTTAATCATTCGGAGTTAATGCCTAACCTTAACTACCTTTACCTTAATCATTCGGAGTTAATGCCTAACCTTAACCCTTACCTTAATCATTTCGGAGTTAATGCCTAACCTTAACCCTTACCTCAATCATTCGGAGTTAATGCCTAACCTTAACCCTTACCTTAATCATTCGGAGTTAATGCCTAACCTTAACCCTTACCTCAATCACCTTTCGGAGTTAATGCCTAACCTTAACCCCTTACCTTAATCATTCGGAGTTAATGCCTAACCTTAACCCTTAACATTCCCTAACTTTAACCCTCAATCATTCGGAGTTAATGAGTTAATGCCTAACCTTAACCCTTACCTTAACATTCGGAGTTAATGCCTACCTTTCATTCGGAGTTAATGCCTAACCTTAACCCTTACCTCAATCATTCGGAGTTAATGCCTAACCTTAACCCCTTACCTTAATCATTCGGAGTTAATGCCTAACCTTAACCCTTACCTTAATCATTCGGAGTTAATGCCCTTAACCCTTACCTAATCATTCGGAGTTAATGCCTAACCTTAACCCTTACCTTCATTCCTTAATCATTCGGAGTTAATGCCTAACCTTAACCCTTACCTTAATCATTCGGAGGAGTTAATGCCTAACCTTAACCCTTACCTTACCTTAATCATTCGGAGTTAATGCCTAACCTTAACCCTTACCTTAATCATTCGGAGTTAATGCCTAACCTTAACCCTTACCTTAATCATTCGGAGTTAATGCCTAACCTTAACCCTTACCTTAATCATTCGGAGTTAATGCCTAACCTTAACCCTTACCTTAATCATTCGGAGTTTAATGCCTAACCTTAACCCTTACCTTAATCATTCGGAGTTAATGCCTAACCTTTAACCCTTACCTTAATCATTCGAGTTAATGCCTAACCTTAACCCTTACCTTAATCATTCGGAGTTAATGCCTAACCTTAATGCCCTTAACCCTTACCTAATCATTCGGAGTTAATGCCTAACCTTAACCCTTACCTAATCATTCGGAGTTAATGCCTAACCTTAAACCCTTACCTTAATCATTCGGAGTTAATGCCTAACTTTAACCCTTACCTCAATCATTCGGAGTTAAATGCCTAACTTTAACCCTTACCTTAATCATTTCGGAGTTAATGCCTAACCTTAACCCTTACCTTAATCATTCGGAGTTAATGCCTAACCTTAACCCTTACCTCAATCATTCGGAGTTAATGCCTAACATTCCTTACCTTAACCTCAATCTTACCTCAATCATTCGGAGTTAATGCCTAACCTTAACCCTTACCTTAATCATTCGGAGTTAATGCCTAACTTAACCCTTACCTTAATCATTCGGGAGTTAATGCCTAACCTTAACCCTTACCTTAATCATTCGGAGTTAATGCCTAACCTTAACCCTTACCTTAATCATTCGGAGTTAATGCCTAACCTTAACCCTTACCTTAATCATTCGGAGTTAATGCCTAACCTTAACCCTTACCTTAATCATTCGGAGTTAATGCCTAACTAACCCTTACCTTAATCATTCGGAGTTAATGCCTAACCTTAACCCTTACCTTAATCATTCGGGAGTTAATGCCTAACCTTAACCCTTACCTTAATCATTCGGAGTTAATGCCCTTTACCTTAATCATCGGAGTTAGCCTAACCTTACCCTTACCTTAATCATTCGAGTTAATGCCTAACCTTAACCCTTACCTTAATCATTCGGAGTTAATGCCTTTAACCCTTACCTAATCATTTAGTTAACCCTTACCTTTAATCATTCGGAGTTAATGCCTAACTTTAACCCTTACCTTAATCATTCGGAGTTAATGCCTAACCTAACCCTTACCTTATCACCTAACTTAACCTTAATCATTCGGAGTTAATGCCTAACCTTAACCCTTACCTAATCATTCGGAGTTAATGCCTAACCTTAACCCTTACCTTAATCATTTCGGAGTTAATGCCTAACCTTAACCCCTTACCTTAATCCATTCGGAGTTAATGCCTAACCTTAACCCTTACCTTAATCATTCGGAGTTAATGCCTAACCTTAACCCTTACCTTAATCATTCGGAGTTAATGCCTAACCTTAACCCTTACCTTAATCATTCGGAGTTAATGCCTAACCTTAACCCTTACCTTAATCATTCGGAGTTAATGCCTAACCTTAACCCTTACCTTAATCATTCGGAGTTAATGCCTAACCTTAACCCTTACCTAATCATTCGGAGTTAATGCCTAACTTAACCCTTTACCTCAATCATTCGGAGTTAATGCCTAACCTTAACCCTTACCTTTAATCATTCGGAGTTAATGCCTAACCTTAACCCAATTTCGGAGTTATGCCTAACCTTAACCCTTACCTTAATCGGAGTTAATGCCTAACCTTAATGCCTACCCTTACCTCAATCATTCGGAGTTAATGCCTAACCTAACCCTTACCTTAACCCTTAATGCCCTTAACTGTAACTGGGGTTATGTGGTATAATTACCGGAGTTCGGAGTTAATGCCTAACCTTAACCCTTAACCCGGAGTTAATGCCTAACTTAACCCTTACCTTCAATCATTCGGAGTTAATGCCTAACCTTAACCCTTACCTTACCATTCGGAGTTAATGCCTAACCTTAACCCTTACCTTAATCATTCGGGTTAATGCTAACCTTAATGCCTACCTTTAACCTTAACCCTTACCTTAATCATTCGGAGTTAATGCCTAACCTTAACCCTTACCTTAATCATTCGGAGTTAATGCCTAACCTTAACCCTTACCTCAATCATTCGGAGTTAATGCCTAACTTTAACCCTTACCTTAATCATTCCTTAACCTAACTTTAACCCTTACCTCATTCATTCGGAGTTAATGCCTATCCTTAACCCTTACCTCAACCATTCGGAGTTAATGCCTAACCTTAACCCTAACCTTAACCATTCAGAGTTAATGCCTAACCTTGACCCTAACCTTAACCATTCGGAGTTAATGCCTAACCTTAACCCTTACCTTAACCATTCGGAGTTAATGCCTAACCTTAACCCTTACCTTAATCATTCGGAGTTAATGCCTAACCTTAACCCTTACCTTAATCATTCAGAGTTAATGCCTAACCTTAACCCTTACCTTAATCATTCAGAGTTAATGCCTAACCTTAACCCTAACCTTAACCATTCGGAGTTAATGCCTAACCTTAACCCCTTAACCCTAATGCCTAACCTTAACCCTTACCTTAACCATTCGGAGTTAATGCCTAACCTTAACCCTTACCTTAACCATTCGGAGTTAATGCCTAACCTTAACCCTTACCTTAATCATTCGGAGTTAATGCCTAACCTTAACCCTTACCTTAATCATTCAGAGTTAATGCCTAACCTTAACCCTTACCTTAATCATTCAGAGTTAATGCCTAACCTTAACCCTTACCTTAATCATTCGGAGTTAAAGCCTAACTTTTAAAATGTTTTTGTTAATGCCCTGAACATAACCTCAAACACTTTTGAAATTTGACATTTGGAAGAACTTTGAAATGTGATGTTTGAGAAACTTGGATGAAGGTCTAATTCTGATGTCAGACTGTGAGAGCTGGTAGAGCCTGTTGTCCTGTAACTGGGTTAATGTTGGTATAAAATATGAAACATGACGTGATGTTCCAGGATGTGTGTTGACTTCTTCTCCCAGAGTCACTAACAGGTGTGTGTTCTGTCTTCATCTGTCATCTCTCCGCAACTTCAGCATCATCATCATCACACTCCGCTGTGTCTGTCTGTCTGTCTGTCACACACACGCACGCACGCACGCACGCACGCACGCACGCACGCACACACACACACACACACACACACACACACACACACACACACACACACACACACACTGGTATATATAGATATAGTCCTACTCCCCCAAAGTGCTCGGGTTCTGGTACAAAACACTCAAGTACAACACAGAGGACAGTTTTTACAACTCTCCCTCCCTCCCTCCCTGCTACTCCCAGAACCTGTTCTCTCTCTCTCTCTGTATGTATCTTTCCATCCTGTCTCTTTCTCTCTAGTCTATGCTGCTTCTCATTCCATGGTGTCAGGATCAATCTCTCTCTCTCTCCTCTCTCTCTCTACTCTCGCATCTCTCTCTCTCTCTCTCTCTCTCTCTCTCTCTCTCTCTCTCTCTCTCTCTCTCTTTCTCTTTCTCTTTCTCTCTCTCTCTGTCTCTCTTTCTCTTTCTCTTTTCTCTCTCTCTCATCTCTCTCTCTCTCTCTCCTCCTTCTCTCTCTCTCTCTCTCCTCTCTCTCTCTCTCTCTCTCTCTCTCTCTCTCTCTCTCTCTCTCTCTCTCTCTCTCTCTCTCTCTGTCTCTGTCTCTGTCTCTGCCTTCTCTCCCTCTCTCCTCCTTCTCGCTCTCTCTTTCTCTCCTGCTCGCTCTATTCCTTCTCTATCAATTTCAATCCAATTCAATTCAAGCATTATTGGTATGAGCTTGTAAGAGCAATAATATAACAGTAACCTACTTCTCCCTCCATCACTCCACCTCTCTCTACTCCTCCCTCCATCTCTCTCTCCTACTTACCTCTCTCTACTCCTCCCTCCATCTCTCTCTCCTACTTACCTCTCTCTACTCCTCCCTCCATCTCTCTCTCCTACTTACCTCTCTCTACTCCTCCCTCCATCTCTCTCTCCTACTTACCTCTCTCTACTCCTCTCCCTCCTCTCTCATCTCCTACTTACCTCTCTCTACTCCTCCCTCCATCTCTCTCTCTCCTACTTACCTCTCTCTACTCCTCCCTCCATCTCTCTCCTCCTACCTCTCTCTTACCTCTCTCTACTCCTCTCTCTCCATACCTCTCTCTACTACTCCATCTCTCTCTCTACTTACTCTACTCCTCCCTCCATCTCTCTCTCCTACTTACCTCTCTCTACTCCTCCATCTCTCTCTCCTACTTACCTCCTCTACCTCCCT
>JAGTTL010000874.1:0-23748 GCA_036851935.1 Coregonus suidteri
AAGACCCACCCCCGTTTCATCTTAAATGCCCTTGCTGATAAAGGATTTTTTCCACTCAAAATCTCACGTACATGGCCCCCAATTCATTTTTCCCTTTTTACACGGATCAGTCTTTCCGGGCCCCTTTGAAAAAAACAACCCCCAAAGCATGATGGTTTCCACCCCCAGGGCTTACAGGGGTTATGGTGTTCTTTGGATCAACTCACTTTCCCCTTTGTCCCCCAAACACGCCCGAGTTGTTTTTTTAAACCAAAAAAGTTTTTTTTTGGTTTCATCTGACCATATGACATTCTCTCAATCCTCTTCTGGATCACCCAAATGCACTCTACAAACTTCAGACGGGCCTGACTGTACTGGTTTAAGCGGGGGGACACTTCTGGCCCTGCGGGAAATTTTGGCCCCTGGCGGCTAGTGTTTTTACTGATGGTGGGGGCTTTTTTTATTTTGGGTCCCAGCTCCCTGCAGGTCTTTCACTGGGTCCCCCCTTGGATTCTAGGTTTTTTTGCTCCCTTTTTGGTGATCATTTTGCCCCCAGGGGGTGAGATTTTTGCGTGGAGCCCCAGATCGAGGGAGTTATCAGTGGTCTTGTATTCTTTCCTTTTCCTAAAAATTGCCCCCCCATTGATTTTTTTAAAACCCAAAGCGGCTTCCCAATTGCAGATTAAAATTCTTCCCAGCCTGGTGCAGGTCTAAAATTTTGGGTTTCTGGGGGGTCCTTTGACAGTTTTTGGGCCCTTGGGCCATAGTGGATTTTGGGAGTGTGACTGTTTAAAGGTTGTGGACGGGTGCCCTTTTAAAACTGATAACAATTTTCAAACGGGTGCCTTTAAATACGGGAAACCCGGTGGAGGCAGAGGACCCTCTTAAAGAAAATTTACGGGGTTCTGTGAGACCCAAAAATTTTTGCTTGTTTGTGGTGACCAAAACTTTTTTTCCCCCCCAAAATTTTCAAAAAAATTCAAAAAAAATCCTACAATGTTTTTTTCCCGGGATTTTTTTTTTCTAAATTGGGTCTGTCATAGTTGCGTGTCCTTTTAAAAAAATTACGGGCCTTCTCCATCTTTTTAGGGGGAGAACTTTCACTTTTATGGCTGACTAAATATTTTTTTTTCCCACTGTTTTAAAATAGGGGGCCCTTCTTTGCGAGGCTTGGGAAAACCTCTCTGGTCTTTGATGTTGAATCTGTGTTTAAAATTTTAAATGCTCGCCCTAAGGGACCTTACAGAAATTGTATGAGTAGGGTAAAGAGTTAAGTATTCATTCAAAAATGTTAAATCTATTTTTGCCCACAGGGGTAGCCATGCAGTTTATTATGTAAACTTTTTTAAGCACTTTTTTAAACCTCCTAAACTTTTTTAGGCTTCCCATAACAAAGGGTTTGAATCTTATTGACTCAAGACATTTCAGTTTTTTCTTTTTTAAATATTTTGGGAAAAAGTTTCAAAAAACTTTACATTATGGGGTTTTGTTTGGTGGCCCAGTGAACAAAAATCTCAATTAAACCATTTAAAATTCATTCTGTAAAACACAAAAAAAAGGGTGAACAGAGAAAATGGCTGTGAATATTTTACTAAAGGGCCCACTGTACCCGTCGGCACGGGGGGAAAGAAACCCCCCCACCCACATCGAGGGGGCCCGCAGTGGGGGAAGGGTTAAAAGCTTAAATTTTCCTCGCGGGCACATCACTGAAAATCTGAAATGGTCCACCCCAAACAGTTGGGGGGGAAAAGGTGCAAACCTCTTCACCCGGGGAGGCTGAAAAAATCCCCCTTGGGCTCCTAAGCCCCTCACATATTTTTACATTTTCCCTTTTGGGTTTTATCACCGCCGGGTACAGGGAACTGATCGCCCGCAACCACAGGGCTCCTCCACGGGGTGGTGGGGTCGGCCCAACGCATCCCCCGGGGCAAAACTGCCCCCCCGGACACCAAACAGCACCCGATGTCAAAAAAAGGGCCAAAAAATAATAAAAGACTAAACCATCGGACCCAGGGCCTTTTTCACCTTGCTATCATCCGAAGGCAAGGTCAGTACAGGAGCATAAAAGCTGGGCCCGAGAGCCCTGAAAAAAAGCATCTATCTAAAGGCCTTTTAAAATAGCCATCCCCGGCCCCCCACCCAGTACCCTCCCTAAACTTAGAAACTGTCACTACCGGCTACCCCCGGTTACTCAACCCTGCCCTTAGGGCCCCCCCCCCTTTGGCCGGGGGCCCAAAAAGGGTAAAAAATTCCCGGGAAAAAGTATTCATCCCCATGGCGTTTTTCCTATTTTTTGCATTACAACCTTTAATTTAAATGGTTTTTTTATTTTGGATTTCATGTGGGGGCCATACAAAAAATTTAAAAATTTGGGGTGATGTGAAATAAAAAAAATTATTTGTTTAAAAAAATTGTAAAAATAAAAAACGGAAAAGGGGTGTGTGCATAGTTTTTCCCCCCCTTTTGCTATGAACCCAAAATAAGATCTTTGCAACCATTTTTTTTTTTTTAAAACCCTTCAAAAGTCCATAATTAGTTAAATAAAGTCCACCTGTGGAAATTTCTATGTCACATTTATCTGTCAATATCTCAGTATATATTCCCTGTTCTGAAAGGCCCAGAAATCTGCAACACCACAAGCAAGGGGGGCCCCCACCAAAACAAACGGCCCATAAAAACCCAAAGGGGCTCTCCAAAAAGGTCGGGACAAGTTTTTGGGAAGTACAGATCAGGGGTTTGGGTTTTAAAAAAAATCAGAAAATTTTAACATCCCCCGGAGCACCCCTTAAAAACCATTTTTTAAAAAATTTTTAAAGAATATGGCCCCCACCCAAACCCGCCCAAAGAGGGCCCCCACCAAAAATTTACCCGGAAACCAGGCGGTGGGGATTAAACAGAGAGGGAACAAAAAAACCCGAAAATAAACCCCTTTGGAGCTGCAAAGCTCCAAAAGCAAGATTTTGGGGTATCTGTCCCTAGGGCCACTTTAAAAACTTTTGCACTCTAAAAAGCTGGGCTTTACGGGAAAAGTGGCCAACACTTAAAAACAAAAAAAAGGGAAACACGTTTTGGGGTTCGCCAAAAACCTTGGGAGACCCCCCAACTATGGAAGAAGGTACTCTGGGCAGATGAGACTAAAAAGGAACTTTTTTGGGGGCCCCCCCAAAGGGAAAACCCATTCCTTTCGCAAACCCAAAAAACTCTCATCACCCCGAGAAAACCATCCCACATGAAGCAGGGGGGTGGCAAACATCAAGGGTGTGGGGATGTTTTCATTGGGAGGGACTGGAAAATTGTCAGAATTGAAAAGGGTGTGGGTGGGGGCCAAAAACAGGGGAAAATTTTTGAGGGAAACCTGTTTTTTATTTTTCAGAGATTTGAGAATGGGGCAGGGTTCCCTTCCCAGGAAAAATGACCCCAAGCATACTGCTAAAGCCCCCTTTAGTGGTTTTAAGGGAAAAATTTAAAAAGGTTTTGGAAAGGGCCCAGTCAAAACCCAGACCCAATCCAATTTAGAAACGTGGTAGGGGCCTAAAGATTGCTGCCCCCCGCGGAAAAACCCTCCAAATTTTAAGGGGCTGGAAACAGATTTTCCTTGAAAATGGGCAAAAAATTGCTAGTTGCCAAGCTTTTTTTGAGCCCTCCCCCAAGAACTTTCTGCAAAAGGTGGCTCTTTCAAAAATTTTTGACCTTGGGGGGGGAAAAGTTTTTTTCACGCTCAAGGTTTTTTAGTTTTTTTGCTTATTTTTTTGTTTTTTTTCACAATAAAAAAAATGTTTATCTTCAAATGGTTTGCCTTTGTTTAAAACAAATGAACAAACCCCCCAAAAAAAACTATTTAAATTTCCCGGTTTTAAGGCAACAAAATAGGAAAAAAGCCAAGGGGCTTTTCAGCTCCTTCAGGGGTTTCTTTGGTTTTTCTTTGTTGCCTCTCTGATTAATGCCCTCCTTTTCCTGGTTTCCCTGAGTTTTGGTGGGGGGGCCCCCCTCTTGGCAGGTTTGTTTTGTGCCATAAATTTTTTCCAATTTTTTTATAATGGATTTAAGGGTGCTCCGTGATGTTCCACCGTTCTGATTTTTTTATAACCCAACCCGATCTGTAATCTCCACAACTTTGTCCCTGACTGTTTGAGAGCTCCTTGGTTTCATGGTGATGCTTGATGGTGGTGCCCCTTGCTTAGTGGTGTTGCAGAACTCTGGGGCCTTTCAGAACAGGTGTATATATACTGAGATCAGGACAGATCATGTGCGAATTAGATTGCACAAGGTGGACTTTATTAACTAATTTATTTGACTTCTGAAGGTAATTGGTTGCACCAGATCTTAATTTACGGGTTCATAGCAAAGGGGGTGAATACATATGCCGCACACTTTCGAGTTATTTTTATTTTTTATTTTAGAAACAAGCTTTATTTCATTTCATTTCACTTCACCATTTGGAGTATTTTGTGTAGTCCATTACATTAAATTCAAAATAAACATCCATATAAATTACCGCTTTGAATGCAACCCAAAATGCGAAAACCGCCAAGGAGATGAGACTCTTTGCAAGGCACTGTACAGACACATGCAATATAACACATACAGTGGGGAGGAACAAGTGTTTGAATACACTGCTGATTTTGCAGGTTTCTCCTACTTACAAAGCATGTAGAGGTCTGTCATTTGTTTTATCATAGGTTCACTTCAACTGTGAGAGGACAGAATCTAAAAACAAAAATCCAGAAATCACCTTGTATGATTTTTAAAGTAAGTAAATTTGCATTTCATTGCATGACAATAAGTATTCTGCATCACCTACCCACCATTATAGAAGTAATGCTCTCACGGACATGTTTCGTTTTTTTCTTTATAGGAAGCCCTACTGTTGCTCCGCCACTCATTACCTGTCAGAACTACACCTGTTTGAACTTGTGACCTGTATAAAAGACACCTGTCACACACACTCATCTAAACAGACTCCAACCTCCCAACAATGGCCAAGACCAGAGAGCTGTGTAAGGATATCAGGGGATAAATTGTATGACCTGCACAAGCGTCGGGAGGGCTACAGGACAATAGGCACGCAGCTTGGTGAGAATGGCAAAACACTTTTTGGCAGACCCCCCAATGATTAGAAAATGGGAAGACGTTCAAGATGACGGTTCAATCACCCTCGGTCTAGGGCTCCATGCAAGATCTCCCCTCGTGTTGCATCAAATGATCATGAAGGACATGGAGGGATCAGCCCCAGACTACCAACACGCAATGACCTGGTCACTGACCTGCAAGAGAGCTGGGACCACAGTCTCAAAGAAAACCATTCGTAACACACTAACGCCGTCATAGATTAAAATCCTGCAGCGCACAGGCACGGTTTTCCCCCCTTGTGACTCCCAAAAAAGGGGCCCCGGTTGCAGGGCCAGCCCTTCCGGAAGTTGTGGCCCAATGACCATCTGGCTGATCCAGAGGGATTGAATGTGAGAAAGGCAATCTGTGGTCTGATTAGACAAAAATATAGCTTTTTGGTCTAAACTCCCACTCGCCGTGTTTGGAGGAAAGAAGACGGGATGAGTACAACCCCCAAGAACCCCATCCCACCGTGAAAGGATGGACGTGGAAACATCATTCTTGTGTGGATGTTTTTCTGAAAAGGGGAACAGGACGACTTGCACCGTATTGAGGGGAGGATGGACGTAGCGGGCCCTGTCTAGCAAGATCTTGGCCTTCCCTCAGAAGGAGCAGTGAAGATGGGTAGTGGCTGGGTCCTTCCAACCCGTAAAACACAGCCAGGGCTAACTAAGGAGTGGCTCCGTAAGAAGCATCTCACGGTCCTGCGAGTAGACCTAGCAGTCTCTCCAGACGCTGAACCCAATCGAAAAATCGTGGTTGGGAGGAGATGAAAGTCTGTATTGCCCAGCGACAGCCCCGAAACCTGAAGGGATACTGGAGAAGGTCTAGTATGGAGGAGTGGGCCACAATCCCTGCTGCAGTGTGTGCAAACCTGGTCAAGACATACAGGAAACGTATGATCTCTTGTAATTGCAAACAAAGGTTTCTGTACCAAATAATTAGTTTCTGCTTTTCTGATGTATCAAAAAATTATGTTCATGCAATAAAATGCAAATTCATTACTTAAAAATCATACAATGTGGATTTTCCTGGATTCTTTGTTTTAAGATTAGCGTCCTCTCACAGTTGAAGTGTACCCTAAAAATTGATTAAAAATTACAGACCCTCGACATGCTGTGGAAGTAGGAAAACCTGCAAAATCGGCAGTGTATCAAATACTTGTTATACCCACTGTCTCATACATTTGAATACACATACATACAGTTTGAAGTCGGAAGTTACATACACTTAGTTTGGAGGCATTAAAACTCGTTTTCAAGCCCGTCCACTATATTTCTTGTTACAACAACTATAGGTTGGCAAGTAGGTTAGGGACATCTACTTTGTGCAAGTAATTTTTTCCAACAATTTGTTTAACAGACAGATTATTTCACTTGTAATTCACTGTATCACAATTCCAGTGGGTCAGAAGTTAACATACACTAAGTTTGACTGTGCCTTTAAACAGCTTGAAAATCCAGAAAATGAGTCTGGCTTTAGAACTTCTGATAGGCTAATTGACATCCTTTGATTCAATTGGATTTTCTCCTGTGGATGTTTTAAAGGCCAAATTTTTCAAATTTAGTCCCCGTTTTTTGCTTGACATCAGGGAAAATAAAAAGAAATCACCCGGGGGGGGACCCTCAAAAAAAAATTGGGGACCTCCACAAGTCGGGTTCACCCTTTGGGGAGAAATTTTCCCAAAAAACACCTAAAGGTACCACTTTCCTCTTACAAACAATAGGGAAAAAACCCGGGCCAGGTTAATAAAAAACCCCATTGGGCCCACGGGAAAAGGAAAACCCTAACCAAAAACCCTTTTCGGAAAAAGACCGTTTTTAATCCTGAGTTTTTGACTCCGGGGTTCCAAAAAGGTCCCCAAAACCAACCAAAAAAGCAACAGGCAAAGGGACGGGGGGAAAAAGATTTTTTTGGGGGAAACCCGGAAAAACAAAAAAAACTAAAATCCACTTTTTTTAAAAAAAGGGGGTTGCTTTAACAAAAACCAAAAAACCTGAAAAGGGGGCCCGCTCGGCAATGGGCCAAACGGGCCTCCAAAACCCCATGGGGAAAAAAAAAAAAAAAATAGGGTTTTGAAAACCTTAAAACTTTGGGCAAAGTTCCTTTACTTTTTAAAAGAAAGTTTTCCTTTTTCGGGTTAAACAAAAATGGGAAGGGTTTGGCCATAAAATGCCCCATTCCTGTTTGGGGGAAGGAAAAAGGGTTGTTGCAAGCAAAAAAAGCCCTAAAAACCTGAAATTTTGGGGGGGGCCCAAAATTCACCCCCCTTTTGGGGAAATTTTTGGGGCGCAAAAAGGGCTGGAAAAACAAAAAGGTCCCCAAAAAAATTAGGGGAAAAATTCTTAAAGGGAAGGAAAATTTTTGGAAAATTTTTTTGAAGGAAAAATTCAAAAAAAGGGGACCAATCACCAAGGGGGGAAGTTTGGGTTAAAATGTGGTTTAAAAACTGACCCCAAAAGGCAATTAAACTTCCAAAGTGGGGAAAAAAAATTTTTGGCTAAGGCCAACAAAAGCCCGGGTTTTTTTTGGAAAGGTTTTTCCAAAAACAAAAAAAAAACCCAAAAAACCCCTTTCCAAAGAAAATTTGTTTTTTTTGGGAAAAGAACCCCTTGAAAAAAAAGCGTGGGGGAAAAAGGAAACCGGAGGCCCCAAACCTTTGCCCCCCAACCCACCCCTCTTTCAGGAAGGGACCTGGGCCCAAAAAATTAAACCCCCCCACTTTTTGGGGGGTTTAACTTGTTGGCCCCACTGGAAATTTTTTTTTGGGACCCAAATTTTTTCCCCAACAATTTTAAGGCAGGGGGGGCTCCCCAAAAAACTTTTGGGTTTTTTAGGGGTAAACCTTCCCCTTAAAAACCCCCCAACTTGGGAAATTTTTGATAAATAAATTTTTAAAACCCCTTTGAAATAAAACCCCTTTTTTCTCTCTAAAAAATTTTTTTTCCCCCCCCTTTTCCCCAACATTCTTTAAATTTTAAATGGTGTTTTTCCCAAACGGGGGCCCTTTGGGCCGGGGGTTTTTACTAGGGTTTAAATTTTTTCGGGAATTGGGGAAAAACAGCCCTTTTATTTCCTGGGTGTTTTTAAAAACCTTCCGACTTCAACTACGGGGTGAGGGGGAAAAAATTTTTTTTTTTATTTGGGAATTCCCCCTGTTGATTTTGGGTTCGTTTTGGCCCCCTACCTTGAACAAAGGACATTGGAATCCGTTTTAGTAAATTTTAAGGGGGTTTTAGGTTTTTTGGGGAAACGGGTAAAAGGAAGAAAAAAACCCCCAAAATCCGGGAAAAAGACCAACCAAAATTTTTTTAAGGGGGGAAATTTATTTTTAAAATGAAAAACATTTTTTTTGAAAATCCCTTTTTCTGGATTTTGTTGTTTTATTCTGCTCTCACTGTTCAAAAAAACCTACCTTTAAAAAATGATGGGACTGATCGTTTTTTTGTCAGTGGAAACGTACAAAATCAGCGGGGGATCAAATATTTTTTTTCCCTCCTGTATTTTAACCCTATCTTTTAAAAAATTTTAAAAATGCCCCCTTTATTATTTTTAAAACCCCACCCCCCCTTTCCCCTACTTGGAGTAAACAAAGGAACAAAAAGCTTGGGCCCTTCTATTTCCCGCTTTTTACATCCTATATACATTTTAGGGAATAGTCAATCTTACAAAAATTTTATTTTTTGTTTGTTTTTACTCCTAAAACTTCCCTACCCTAAACCCTCTCCGATCATTTTTTTGACTTCCATCCGGGTTTTGTTTTCTATATGCCATATTTTTCAAAACTGTGCTTTTTCTCAAAAGCTCCAACCAAAAACCCTATATACTTTTTTGGACCCAGTAGGGCTTTACTTTTATTTTTAATTTTGTTTTTTATTAGTTGTTTTTAGTTTTTTAATTAGCCCCATCCTTCACCCAAATTTAAAACCCCTCCCATCTATCTCTTAACACCATTCATTTTGGGAAATTTATTTTTGGCCATTTTTTTCAACTGTACTGAGATTTTCACAAAATTTCCTTGCCCCCTTCTATTCTATTGTTAATTTTAAAAATTTAAATTAAAAATAATTTTTTTTGGCCAAAAGAAATTTTAAAAATTATTGATCGTTGCTATGACTTTTAAAGATCCCCCAGTAGTGTATCTGCGGGAAATTAGTTTCCGGTAATATTGCAACCCTTTCTTTTTCCTGTCCCAAAAAACAGCAAACAAATGGACAGAAAACCAAAACAAATGATCTAATGCCCCTGTCTCTTCGCAGAAAAATCTGCAGAGCGGGGAAAGTTTGGGAAATCCCCCATATAAATAAAATTAATTGGAAAGCAAAATTTTGTAAAAAATTTTAAAAAAAAAAAAATTTCTAATTTTTGAACCCGGGCTCTTTTTTGGGGAAATCATTTTCCCATAAACACTATCCCCAGGGAAATTTGGGGACTTCCCAAAAAATCTTTTTCCCAACTTTTTTTGCAATCTTAGGGGAAACAGCTTAAATCCTTTGGCCCCTTAAAAAGGGAAACGGGTGTACTTTTTTATTTATCCATTTTTTTTAAAACCAAATTATTTTCCCTTTAATGCGGGGCCGACAAAAACTTTTTCCCTTATTTTTTTTCCCCCAGTAATGCTGCAATTTTTTGGGTTGTAATTTTTGGGAAGCAGACTTTCCTATTTTTTTTGTTAGTTTCCTGGCGCATAACCCCCAGCCCCTACCTTTTATATTTTTACGAATATTATCCCTTTTTTTAAAAACTTTTTTTAAAACAAAATGTTTTTTTTTTCATTAGCATTTTTGATTTAAAAAAACCACAATATTTGTTTTTATTATTTGTTCTTTTCCTTTCAAAAGGGGAAAAAATTAAAATTTCAACCAATTTTTCTATGGCTTTTTTTAAAAAATTTTTTTATATTTGGGAGATGATTTCCTTTTAAAAAATAACTGAAAGTGAAGGTTTTAATCTGAATAAAAAAAGGCCCTTTTTGAACATGAGGTGAGACAAACTTACTAATTTGCTAGAGAAACCTTTTTGGGTTGAAAATAACCCTTTTTATGACTGAAGCTTTTTTGTGATAGGTCTAAAGCTTTAATATTTAATCATTTCTTTCCCCCCATTCCCTATTAATTTATAAATAGGGGCCCCTTTTTAAATTTTTTCTTGGGTTGCTGTTCCAAATAAAATTTTAATATTTTTTACTCATATAAATTTTAAAAAAAAGTTTTTCTAGGGTGGGAAAACCATAAGCAAAAAGGTAAACTGGGACAAACTAAAAGTTAATCAGGGTGATTTTTCCAAATAACCGGTATTTACCTTTCCCTTTACCCAATCTTTTATTTTTGCTTAAATTTCTATTAAAAAGTATTGGAGTGAGATCCTTTATTTTATTTGGGGTATGTATTTCCGAGTATATCCACACACCATCAAAACCTTTTTTTTGGTAAAATACATGGTAAAGGAAAATTGTTTTTTTTTTTTGTGATCCAATTGTAATATAGTAATTTATCATAATTTTGGGGTTTTAAACCCTAGAGGGTTGAAAATGTATCTAGATCCTCTATGAGGCCCGTGGAGGGGGCAAGTTGGGGGATTTTTAAAAAAAAACAAACATCACAGCATACAATGACACCTTTTTTTTTTAAACCCCGGATTTCTAATCCCTTATATTATTGTTTGGTCTGATTTTTAAAAGCTAACTTTCGATGGCCATATTGGGCAACCTTGTTTTTCTCCTTTGACAGTTTTTAAAACTTTCAGAAAATAGCCTTATTTATTATTTTTTCAAACCCAAAGGGTTACTATACTTTATTTTTAAACCCCTTTTTAAGAGTTCTTCAAAATTGAAAAGCTCCAGGCATTTTATAATAAACTCCCGTCGTACTTTATCAAAAGCCTTCTCAAAAAATCTGCTATGAAAGCAGGGCCCGGTTTTCCCCCTTTGTCATATGTTTTTTAAACGTTCCAGTACTTGCCTTATATATCTCCAATGTATCGTCCATGTTAAAAAAACCCGTCCCGATTAGAATGAAATGTCCGACAATACCTTTTTTAATTTTATGTGCTATACATTTTTTAAAAAATTTTTGCATCACAACACTGAAGTGTAAGGGGGAACCAATTTTTTAATAGACTGGATCTTTATATTTCCCACTTTTTATCCTTTTTCAGTAATAATTCAATCAGACCTTCTTCTTGAGTGTCGATAACTACCATTTACAAGGAAATTGTTTTAAAAAATGCTAAAAACGGTCCTCTGAGTATATCAAAAAAGTTTTGGTATCCTCACTGGTATGCGATGCTGGTTTAAATTTACCACTGTCCCCGGCTAATTTGTTTTAGTGTAGCGTTATGTAGTTTTAAACCTGCTATTATGGGGCCCGGGCAGGTAAAGGGGCCTGCAGGTACAGTATAGGGTTTAACATGTGGTCCAGGAGGATAAAAAATTTTAGACCCGGGCAGTTCATTAAAAAATGACAATTATTTTATTGGGTATCGGCCCCAAAAACTATTTTTGTATATTTGTTTTCATTTAGGGGCCCTGATGAAAAACATTGTGAAAACAAAACGGTGCCAGGGTTTCTTTTTGTGACATCAAAGTAGAAACATGGGGGGGAGGGGCAAAGGGGGGGGGATGGCTGTCCCACTGTATTCAATGGGGAAAATGGGCAGTTTGAAAATTTGGTTTCATTTAATATTAACCGGGGTATCTCTATTGAACCCCGGGGGTTTTTGATGAATAGGCCCAGTATAAGTTTTAAAGCAATAGATAATTAGTTTTTAGATTACATACATTGGCTTTTGAAAATAACAACTCCCTTTTTACAGAAAGCAGAATTTCAGGGTACGGGAAAAAAGCCCCGACAACATAATGTAAATTTATGAGCCGAAACCCCACATCCCCACAAGCACCAATGAGAATTTTTGGTCCAAAATTCCCCCCTTCTTTGGGAAAAGACTTTTTATCAGAGACAAGGGGGAGAGAGGGGAGAGAGAGAGGAAAAGAGAGGAAAAGAGAGAGAGGAGAGAGAGAGAGAGAGGGGATGAGGGGAAAACCCCACAAGAGGAATTGGGAACTCAGGTAAAAGTTTCATTCGGAAAAAATTCAGACCCCTTTTGACCTTTTTTTCCCTTTTGTTACATTACAGCCTTACTCTAAAATGGATTTAGTTTGTAAAAAACCCTTTTAATCTACACACAAAACCCCCTTTTGACAAATGGAAAACAGGTTTTTAGAAATGTTTTTCCCAAATTTTTAAAAAATAAAAAAAAGAAAAACCTTTTTCCTAAGTATTCAGACTATTTTCTATGAAAATCGAAATTGAGCTCAGGTGCATCCTGTTTCCATTGATCATCCTGAGATGTTTCTACAACTTCATTGGAGTCCACCTGTGTTAAATTCAATTGATTGGACATGATTTGGAAAGGCACACACCTGTCTATATAAGGTCCCACAGTTGACAGTGCATGACAGAGCAAAAACCAAGCCGTGAGGTCGAAGAAATTGTCCGTAGAGCTCCGAGACAGGATTGTGTCGAGGTACAGATCTGAGGAAGGGTACCAACAAATTTCTGCAGCATTGAAGGTCCCCAAGAACGCAGTGGCCTCCATCATTCTTAAATGGAAGAAGTTTGGAAACACCAAGACTCTCCCTAGAGATAGCCGCCCAGCCAAACTGAGCAAACGGGGGAGAAGGGCCTTGGTCAGGGAGGTGAACAAGAACCCGATGGTCACTCTGACAGAGCTCCAGAGTTCCTCTGTGAGATGGGAGAACTTCCACTCCACAATCAGGCCTTTATGGTAGAGTGGCCAGACGGAAGCCAACTCCTCAGTAAAAGGCACATGACAGCCCGCTTGGAGTTTGCCAAAGGCACCCAAAGGACTCAGACCATGAGAAACAAGATTATCTGGTCTGATGAAACCAAGATTGAACTCATTGCCTGAATGCAAGCGTCACGTCTGGAGGAAACCTGGTACCATCCCTACGGTGAAGCATGGTGGTTGCAGCATCATGCTGTTGGGATGTTTTTCCGCGGCAGGGACTGGGAGAAAAACTCCTCAAATAAGGTGTGCCCGCTGGTTGGTAGCCTTCATAACCCAAAGAAAGACTCCATTATTATAATCGCTACGAAGTGTGCTTACAACCAGTAAACGGGGGATATACAGGGTCGAGACCTAAATGTAGCATACGCTTTCATGTAGAGTTTCTAACAGGTCATGCGTTTTTCTAGCTTTGTCATGGGTGGTTCCGTGTATTGTAATGTACTTACCCTTGCATTACAAGGGAAAAACTATACCAGATCATTTATAGAAGGGGGACAAGGCAGTAAATTCGTAACGCAAGATTGTGGATACTTAAGTCAAAGGGGTCTGAATACTTTCCGAATGGCACTGTATATGCCGGGATGAAGAGAAGAACAGGGAAGTAATTTATTGTACGAGTGATAGCACATAGGTTAATCAGCACGTGTGGTGGAAATTGCCATTAGTGTGCCATAACTTCCTCATGCAAATAGGCTATGGCTTTAATAGGTGAATGACATTCTGTCATGCTTGCTAATAAAAAAGAGGAGAGGAACGTGACTTCTAAGATAATGAGGTCGACTTATTAGCAATAGGGGTCACAAAGAACAACACCATTAGATTTCGCAATACATTGCTATTCTAAATAGGTAAAATGATAGCAAACGGGTTTCAGCTTGTAGACGTGTCATTAAGATTATGTCCACTTTGTTTAAATGTATTTTTCATAGAAAGGAACAGGAATGTTGGGTAAACAGCTAGTAATACAAAAGGCAAAGGTTTATGTCATTGACATATGACAACCGGTAAGTGGGTTTTAAAGATACAGGGATTGAACTAGGTAATGAGTTAAGAGCAAAATTCTCAACTACAATGGAAGCTATATAACGGAGGTAAGACACGGCGGAGCTGGTTAGAACTGTGCGCCCTAGAATGGGACGGACACTGCTCTCCAGACCACTCGCGAGTCATCACTCCATGCTGAAGCTTGTGATCTGCATAAACGTTTCGGCATGATCGAAAGCGTTCAGTATGGCAGACTCCTTTTGTTCATCCGACAATTGGGACACCATTGGAGCAAATCCCGTTTATACGACAACTAAGGGGTGAAATAGACAGTACCGACCAATGCAAAATATAAGTTTCTCTGGTTGACTATCTATATGTAAGTTTTGGGTCACAATTAGACCACACTGGACGGAATCCAGTAAACTGGTAACTACCCTGCTATGGCCCGTGCTATATGGAGAGCCGAGTTGTGAGAGATGTCTACGATGCTATATTAGTCAATACCTTACTAGTTCATTTAAAAGTGAAAATATTGCAGCGATGTAACAGGACCTCGAAGACTGAGAAGGCCACCTTAGTTAAGAGGTCAAGAAGAACCCACATAAGAACCGATTGATCAATCATCGGCTATAACCCTGTGGTTGTCTAGTCTAAATCGGGGTAACGGGGCACATTATTTTCCATAGACAGCCAGTTAACCAGTCAAAAAGTTTGGCTCTCCCACCAACCCGCCCGAGGGGGGTCGCTGTGACTTTATGTCCCTCCTGGCGCAAGATTCAAGCAGCTCAGTTTTTGTTTGATGGCTTGTGGGGACCATCCATCTTCCTCGTTGAATCACATTCCAGAATTTCAAGGTGGTTCAGGTCTGGAAGATTGGGCTCGCCATGACATAGTGGAAATCTATGATCTGGTGGTCCTCCAATCCACACCTTGATTGACCGGCCTGTGTGGCATGGCGCATTGTCCTGCATGGAAAAAACCAATCCTCAGAGTTGGGGAACAATGTCGAGCAAAAGGAAGCAATTTTTCTTCCAGGGACACCCTTGGTACGTGGCTTGATTTCATTCGTCCTTCACAAAGACAAATCTGCACGATTCCAGACTTTCTGAAGCAACCCCAGATCATCAACGATCCTCCACCAAATTTCACAATGGTTGCGAGAACACTGTGGCTTGTAGGACCCTCTCCAGGTCTCCCGTTTAACCATTAGATGAACCAGGTGTTGGGCCAGCCTGATAAATTGGATCATTCAGGGAGAAGATGAGCTTACTCCAGTCCTCTGCACATCCATATCCTTATGGTATTTTTGCAAACCTCAGCCTGGCTCTTCTTTGCTTCTTCATTGATTGAAGGGATTTTTTCTAGCTGGTTGCACGGGACTTCAGCCCTGCCCCTCGCCATGCAATGATTCCACTCCAGCTTGCCGTTTTGTGCATTCGTTTTTGTAGGTCACAATTGATGTCATCCTACGGTTTTTGAGTGACATTCTAATGAGTTGGCGGTTCATCCCGTCAGTAGAGAGTCGTTTTCTTCCCGCCCTCTGCCAGGTCTGTAGGTTTGTTGTCCCCATGCGTCCTGCTGCTTGACCCGTGTTGCTTATGCCCGTCGCCGTCTTTGAAATTTTAAGGATGTGAAGCAACCTAACGCTCACTGTATCCCTCTGGCCAGTAAAGCCAGAATTGAACCCTTCTTTTCCTCACTCAAAAAGTTCCTTTTCAACTCTGTTGGCAGATGGTCAATAGTTATTTTTTGATTAATATTACTTTTGAGGTACTATTAGCACTGTTTTTTTGCCATCCAGCTGGTCCTATTGCAAGAGGATAGTGATGACCACAGCAGTGGTTTTTTATACTTTTCCTCGTTAAATAAGATTTGGTTCAGCGTGATCACCTAATCAGTACCTAATTCAGTTAGAAATGAGGTGTGCCTGTGTTGGAATTCAACAGACACTGGAATGGAATGGCTGTCATAACATGTAGTGATGCTGATTTAAGCAGAAAATATTCAGTGGTCGCTTAATTTTTTCCAGAGCTGTAAATACAAGTATGTTAAAGGTTCACTGAGTGTGCAATGATATGTAGTAATGGGTGAACTACGTTAAGTCAGGTTTAGCTGACAATCACACTAAAAAATCTGAACGTGCATGGCAGATAGGTGGTGGGAAGGTTATAGTGTTATGTTGATGTATTCATTCATGATTTATTAACAAACTAGATGTGGTAAGTCTTCTCCATTTTTCCACATGTAATCCGTTCCTGGCAATGAAAAATACATGAAATCATACTGTAGAAATATAAATGAAAAGCAGACATTGAGTAGACAGACCACTCCTGTTGCTTCCTCTTCTGTACTATTCTATTACCACAGGTTTGGTCTGTCCCCCCCCCCCTCCCTACAACACACACACACACACAACAACCCACACACACACACACACACACACACATAGCACATGCTCACAGTAGATCCTTTTATAAGGACAAAGCAAAGCAAAAATGTTTCGGTCAAAGGTAATATTGTTACAAACCTGCAAAGAGAGAAGGAGTGCCCGTGAGGCTGACAGACTAGACCTCAAACAGATATACACCCATATTTCTAATCACAGTTAATTGAATGTCCCATCTCCCTTCTCTCATTTCTCTGCTTTCTCTTGCTCCATTCAAATTACAATGTAACACACACCACACACACACACACACACACACACCACACACAAATCAGGAAGATTTGGGAGGAGTAGGAGTAGAGGAAATCGAAGAAGGAGTGGAGGTTAGAATTAGGGTTGAGGGAGGGGTGGAGGGAAGGATTGATGAGTGATTGGTGTCCAGAAGGAGGGTGGATGTACTATGGCTGGGAATTCTTCTGAAAACATTGCTCAATGAATGAACACTCTTCATTTCAGGTAGGGCCAGGGCCAACACAACATTGAGGTAAATGCTATTATGCCCAGGGATAAGCCAAAGTACTTTCCATGCATAGATGTTTCTCAAAGCTTTAACTGAGGGTCAGATTACTGTTCTGATATGGATTTTGTACTCTGTTCTTTTCAAGTTCTCCTCCACAGCTGGCCAATTATTTGACTGACTCGGACGGACTGACGGAGCTGACTGACTGACTGACCAACTGATTGACTGACTGACTGGAAAACTGACGGGCTGAACATTGGCTGCGTTGCACCGAGTTATTCTCCATCTGATCTTCCACCCAATCCACTGTTTTCCTTAAACATCTGAGGGTGAAAAAAAATATCACATTTAGAGATACACAGGACAGAGGAACTGCCAGAGTAACTGTGTCTCAGATAGATGGCTGACAAGCAGATCAGGTAAGTGCGGATAAGGACATTTAGATGGAACAGACGAATCTGAGAGGGTTTTATCAAATGTTTTAATTGATGTTTTAGGTTGAATCTTGAAAAACTGAAATTCCTCCACCATTTTGTTATTCTCCTTTTGTTATTCCTTTGGTCATTCTAACGTGTGTTTTCACCCCATTCTCACCTTCTCGGTCTTTCTCTCCCTCTCAGTTTACCTGGCCAAATTGATCAATCGGGGGAATTGCTGGACTGATTGGTGTGACATGTGTATTTCCTATTGACCTGGCGACAAGACCCGTCTCCAGAACAGCAAAAATGGTTCCCCGTCTCTACACCAGCATGTATGTACAATGCTGTGTCACACACACACTTTTAAACCAGGTTCGCATTTAGAAATTCTAAAACAAACGATTCACTTGTAGTATCGGCTTACCTCTGGTTGATTGCTCTGAGGTCTTTTGCACAGTAATCTTCTGTGTTCACTTACCCAGGTCAGATTGCCTTATCAAGACCAATCCGCTCAGAGGGATACTTTGGCATGTACAGAGGTGAGGACAAAAAGAGTCTGTCTGTGTGTGTGGTTGTGTGTGTGTGTGTGTGCAAACACGGTTTTGAGCATGTTCTTTGTTTTTATTACTCTGTGTCTCTCTATTATTCTGACCATTAGGTTGCTGCTGTTAACCTAACAAGCTTGGTCCACTAATGATCCTCCTCCAAGAGAAGGCATCAAACTAGCTGCCAATGACTTCTTTAGACAGTCCACTCTGTCCCAAGGTATGGGTAGTAGGCTCAGAGCTCGCTATTTCAAACACCTGCCTGTCAAATACTATAATACACCAGTTCATTAACTGGTACTGGCACATCAACCTCTGCCCACTATGATCTCCTTGAATTGAGTACTTTGAACAGATGTAGTGTATTACTAATCTATCAACTTAAACATAACTTCTTGTTTGGGGATTTGATATAAATATCACTTCAGGATGGCTAATAATATCTTCGCTATGTGCCTTGGCTTGATCCAGTGGTAATGCATTAGATGGTATGAATATTTTGTAAACATACGCATGGATGATACGGACCAATCCCTAAGGCCCCTGCAGTCATTATCCGCATGACATACCCTGGGCTAATCTTAGCGTCCCTCAACACTTCCATGGCGACGCAAGATACATGGCTGATAAATTATAGACTGACCTGCGCTAGCGAACTGGTGAATTTTTACATGTTTCTAAGAATGTGTGAGTAGGTGTGTGTGTGTTTCTAAATGTTTCTATAATGTTTATCACACACTAATGGTATGTTTATTATTTTTTTATTATTAGTTATTTTTTTATATTTTTGGTCATTTAAAGACAGACTCTCTTATCCATCGACTTTTGACGTACAGTAGCAATTAGGGTTTAGTGTGCCTTGCTCAAGGGCACATCGAAACAGATTTTTTTTTCCACCATAGTCGGCTCGGGGAATTAGCAACCAGCGACCTTTCACTTTCTGGGGACGAACGCTCCTTAACCACTAAGGCTACCTGCCGCCCCCGTTGTTTTACTGCATGCTTATAGTCTTGTCCTATGTGTTGTGGCAGGATCAGGGGGTTGGGTCAAAAAACGTTTACCCAGATTCATCAGACACAGCCAGAAGTATAGTAGCTCGGTTCAAGGGTGTTTATTAATAAAATTAATCAAAAGAAAAGGCTAGCGTCTACCCCCATGAACCCTCTCCCAGGATACTGTCTCCAACTCCATGGAAGTTACCCTTCCTTTCCCCCAGTCCTCTCTCATGTGCTGCCCTTCTTGCAGGCTTTATGAGGGGCCTTGCACAGTCTGGTGAGCAATCCGCCCTTAATTACTCACCAGCTCCCAATCAGCTCCACAATTAGGAGTCCCTGTCTGGGGAGCCCGCTCAAGACCTGGCACGTCCAGCAGATGGAGCCACCGCCTCGTGATGTAAACTCCATCTGGTTACCAGCCTCGACGAGTCTTCCCCCTGGTGGCTGACCTGCTGTACGCAACACCCCTCCCTTAGCTATGTCTGGGAGGGGACGGTCTTCAGTGCGCAACGTCTGTCTCCTTCCTCGGTGAGGGCATCCTGCACGCGTTTCCATGCTTCGCCCCCTGACCTGTGCACAACAGAAAACTGAGAAGCGTTGAAGGGACAAGAACCACCTGGTGACCCGATCGTTTTGTGTCTGTTACCCCTGTCCAGGGGGGAGCATGGTCCCGTGACCAGGGTGAAGTGGGTACCTAACAGAGTAATACTTGAGAGTGTCATAGCACCCACTTCACCGCCAGACACTCTTTCATCAACAATTTAGTATTTCTAATCTCTCTCGTATCAGACTTTCGGCTGATGTACATTATGGGGTGCTCCTCCCCATCGTGTAATCTGGGACAGAGCGGCCCCTTGTCCCGTATCACCTGCATCTGTCTGGACCACCATCGTGCACCTGGAAATCGGGGCGTTATGAGGAATCGGATGAAGAGAGAGGAGAGAGAGAGAGGAGCACAGCGCTTCCTTCAGACGGCTGAACTCTGCTTCTGTCTCGTCCGTCCATTTTCACTGTTTTCGGGGAGGTGGGGGGCCCTGGTTAGATCGGTAAGGGGGGGAAGCTATAAGCCGAAAGTTGGGGATAAAACCGGCTATAGTATCCTGCCAGTCCCAGGAAGGGACTTGACCTGTGTCTTGGTGCGTGGAACGGGCCAGTCACGTACCGCGTGAACCTTCCTCTCCTGGGGCTTGACGTTCCCACATCCAATCAAATACCCCAGGTACCCACCTCCTCGAACCCTAGCTTGCATTTCTTGGGATTTTGCGGTCCAACCCAGCTTGCTTGGAGGCGCGGTCAGGTGCTCCTCCAACCTTGGCTGTGGGATGATAATATCATCCGATAGGCCGCTGCGTACTGCTGGTGGGGTCGAAGCACTCTGTTTCATCAGTCGCTGGGATGTTGGGCGGGTCTCCGTGGAGACCGAACGGGAGCACCCCGGTACTGGTACAGACACCGTCTGGTGGGTCGAGAACGCCGCCTTCTCCCGGGAGGAGGCTTGCCAGTGGTACCTGTGCCAATATCCTTTGGTCAGGTCAATGGTGCTGATGTACTGGGCCTTTTCCCAATCGGTTCGATTAGCTCGTCCACCCTCGGCATGGGGTAGGCCTTCGAAATACGCTTATGTCGTTCACACCCCCGAAATCATTACAGAAGCGGAGGCTACTGTCCGGTTTGGGCACCAACACAATGGGGCTGCACCATGCACTGTTGGGTCTCTTCAACGACCCCCATCCTCAGCATAGCCTCCACTTTCTTTCATGGCCTTCCGTCGGGCATCCCGGAATTCAATACGGCCTCTTTCTTACCGTTTCCCCGGTGGTGTTCAATGAGGGTCGTGCAGCCCGGCTTCTCAGAGAACACCGGCGTGTTCCGATCGACAAGCTCCCGGAGCTCTTGCTTCTGGGCCGGGTCCGAGGTCCTCACTGCGGCGGGACCACCACTGGTACCGTTGGCGTCCTTGGGTCCCGACCATAACACGGCCACAAGGCTAATCCTCTCGTGCCACTTCTTCAACAGGTTCACGTGGTAAATCTGTTGAGGTTTACCGTCTCCCAGGTTTGCCGTTTTACGTGGTAGTGACAGGTCCCAGTTTCTCGACCCACCTCGTATGTGTCCATGCCATGTGGCCAGGAACTTACTTTCCGCTAGGAGGGATCCAACACCAACACTCTGTCTCCCACTGGAATTCTCTGGGCTGGGCTCCCCGATTGTAAGACCTGGGCTTGGGCGCGTTGGGCCTTTCTCCATATTGTTCCCGTCACGATGGCCGTATGGGGGCTGTATCTGCTCCCGCATCGTCTCTCCACGTGCTCTACAACCACGCTGCGTAAGGGGGTCGGTTGCGGCTTTATTCCACACCTCCCTTGGCGAGGTGCTCAGTAGGCCACGGGGCCCCTCCCGTAGAGGAGTTCAAAAACGGGGGAAAAACCAGTGGAGGAATTGGGGTATTTTCTCGGATTGAGAACATTAGGTGGGGGTAGCGGCTGGTCCCAGTTCTTCCCGTCCTGCTAAGATGACCTTCCGCAGCATCTGTTTGAGCGTTTTGTTAAAGCGCTTGACGAGCCCATCCGTCTGCGGGTGAAAAACGGAGGTTCCGGATCTGCTTGATCTGCATGAGGGCACACGAACTCTTTCATGAGGCGGGGACATGAAACTCTGTACAATTAGTCTGTCAGGATCTCGTTCGGATGCCCCCCGGCCTCGACGAGTCTCCCCCTGGTGGCTGACCTGCTGAACGCCACCGGGTATAGAAACAGGGAGTTAGCATGATGCATTTATGTGTGTGCGTTTTGTTTAATGTATGTAAAACCCCTGAGATAGCCACCATACCATCCAGAGAAAGAAGTAATTGAACCAAAATAATTATGACATTTCTTCTCTCTCACAGTTCAGAAGTCACCCTGCTGAGGGAGATGCTGGCGGGTTGTGGTGCTGTGTGACATAGTCAGGTAAGCTCAGCCAGGGTATCAGCCTCAGACAGCTCCTCTACTACAGCCTTGTGGCTCAAACAAGTAGTTATTATGCACACTAGTAGCGTGTGTTGCCTGGGGATTTGAACTCTTCTGAAACGTCACCAAGTCACACTCTGTCTCTCCATCTCTTTGTCTCTTTGTCTCTTCCATCTCTGATGCAGTCCCTCGTCACCACTCCCATTGAGATTGCCTAAAAGTATCCAGCTAAAGAATGCAGGGCGGAATAGGTGAGGATGTGGTTAGCACAGAAGCGAAGAGCCGTTGTATGTTCCCCTGTTCCCGGTCCATGTTTTATTACTAACCAGTGTATTGTTAGCCAAACAGGCACTAACAGATCATAGAGATCTGAGCCGTTGGAACTAGTAGAGAATCAGCATTGTTATTTTGGTCAATGTACCGGAATAGATTATTGTACTGCTTGAACCATTTGTGACTCTTCCTTGTGTTCCCTGTGACTCCCCAAATTTAGTTTTGGTTTGCCCAACTGCTCCTGAGACATTGCTGCTTTCCCTGTCCGCTGGATTGATGATGGCGACACGGGATGATACTGAAGTTTGCTGTGTGTGTTAGACACTTGTAGAAGGCTCAGAGGAAGCGGATGCCCCAGGTGTGGCAGGTGGGGCCCCGGGGGCCCAGTGGAGGCGAGGACCCATACAGCCATGCAGCTCACCCGGGAGCTGCTGAGGAGACAGGGCATCGCAGGGCTCTACAAGGGCCTGGGGGCCCACACTGCTGAGGTACATCTGCACAGAGACAACATGGCAATCTTTGCAAGAACACACCACAAATGAAGATGAGACATATTTGTTGTTCCATTTCCTCTGGTTCTCTTAGGGACGTGCCATTACCGTAATCTACTTCACCCTGTTTGCCAATCTGAAACAGCCTGGGTGGCCGTTGGGCTGATGAGCCCAGCTCCCTTCTATGGTTTGTCGTTGCATCAGGCTTGCCTCGATGGCAAGTACAGCTGCTGTGGCAAAGTTATCCCAGTGGATGGTAAGGACCGTCGAGTGTGTATACAGGTATGAGACTGTGTTTCTCTGCCTGCCGTTGTGCCCTGTAAGGACAATTGATACAGTATGTGTGTTAACAGTGATTAAAGACCAGGAATTCAGGACCAATGACACGGGGGGAAGTCGGGAGGGACACCTACATCGGATTGTTTAGTGACAGACCTGCATCAGGTAAACTCTCCTTCTCACCTCTAAACGCTGCCACTGCTTCCCTCCTGGTGTTGTGGTGTCTGTGAGTTAAACCAACCTAATCCACCTTTCACTAAAATGTGAACAGCAGACCTATGAAGAAGAAGAAAACATGAGGACAGGCATTCTTTTGACCGATTTATATTCCATGTTATATGATGGAAGAACATTACAACATCATACTGGTACTATTAAATAAATGGAGAAGCATTTTAGGCTAGAATATAGATGAACCTATATCACAAACCCTCTTGTCTACAGGAAGATTCTGCACCAAGAGGGTCCCTCTGCTTTCCTGAAGGGGGCGTACTGCCGTTGCTCTGGTCATTGCTCCGCTCTTTGGCCTTGCCACAGGTGGTCTAATTTCCTGGGCGTGGGAGAGTTCCTTCTCAGCTTCCTGCCTCAATGGAACAACTAGTCTTGCACTTTCCTCTCCTGCACAGCTCACATTGGAGCCAGGTAATCTGGCACCTACCTCTCCTACACAGCCCACATTGGAGCCAGGTAATCTGGCACCTACCTCTCCTACACAGCCCACATTAGCCTAAGGCCTAAAGGAGTTAGTCAGGGTCAGACAGAACAGTGTGTGTGTTCTAGACCAGAGTATGTCCTTCTGCACCTGTTGAGGGTGTTCTGATAGGTCATCCTTTCTACATCCCTACGTGAGATGATTACTGTAAATATTTGAATTTAGGTCTGATTTAGAATTGTATGATAAACATTCAATATCATTTCAAGTGTACTTTTAGTTTTTGCTTTATCAAGGTTTAGTCATGGAATTTCTCTATGTTTTTACAAGATGTTGCTATCATGATATAAAAAACG
>JAGTTL010000875.1:0-23729 GCA_036851935.1 Coregonus suidteri
AGTTTTAGCCAACCAAAAACACAAAGTACACCATTAGTAGTAGCTAATAAACAGTGATTATGAAATGCTGAATTAACATAGCCCGAGGCTGTGAGCATTCCTCTCTGTGTGAAAATGTTTTCTCAGTTGACTAAGGGAACTTTGAAGTAATGGCATTTCCTTCACACAGTCAGACAAAATGAGGTAGTAATGCTGTCCTCTTTCGTCCGTGACATTGTTCCCAAGGTTTAATTAACTCAGGCCCACTGCTGATGGAGTTAGTTAAACTCATAAGCCTATTGACTTTAGAATGGTTGACTGAAAATGCTTCTTTTTTATTACGGTAGGCCTTTAGGACACTGCAGAATATACGTGACATTATTTGTATGGAGAGAAAACGTGCCAGCTAGCTGCATTCCCACTTCTATGATTGCAGGTGTCTATGATGACATGTTGGTTGAATCCTAAAAGGTCAAACAGCATCCCGTCCCACAAACATGTATGGGAAGAAGTAATACCCCAAAATTATTGAACCACTGGGGAATATGTATCCCCAAAGCTGCCTTTCCAGTGGTGCCATCATGATCATTCCCTTCTCATCTCCTTTCCTATTGTAATATATTGTGCAGGATCTAATGACTCCATACAATGGCTTGCAAAAATATTCACCCCCTTTGGCATTTTTCCTATTTTGTTGGCTTACAACCTGGAATTTAAATGGATTTTTTTGGGGGGGTTGTATCATTTGATTTACACAACATACACTTTGAAGATGCAAAATATTTTTTATTGTGAAACAAACAAGAAATAAGACAAAAAAAACAGAACTTGAGCGTGCATAACTATTCACCCCCCCAAAGTCAATACTTTGTAGAGCCACCTTTTGCAGCAATTACAGCTGCAAGTCTCTTGGGGTATGTCTCTATAAGCTTGGCACATCTAGCCACTGGGATTTTTGCCCATTCTTCAAGGCAAAACTGCTCCAGCTCCTTCAAATTGGATGGGTTCCGCTGGTGTACAGCAATCTTTAAGTCATACCACAGATTCTCAATTGGATTGAGGTCTGGGCTTTGACTAGGCCATGTTTCCCCTTAAACCACTCGAGTGTTGCTTTGCAGTATGCTTAGGGTCATTGTCCTGCTGGAAGGTGAACCTCCGTCCCAGTCTCAAATCTCTGGAAGAGTGAAACAGGTTTTCCTCAAGACTTTCCCTGTATTTAGCACCGTTCCATCATTCCTTCAACTCTGACCAGTTTCCCAGTCCCTACCGATGAAAAACATCCCCACAGCATGATGCTGCCACAACCATGCTTCACTGTGGGGATGGTGTTCTCGGGTGATGAGAGGTGTTGGGTTTGCGCCAGACATAGCGTTTTCCTTGATGGCCAAAAAGCTCAATTTTAGTCTCATCTGACCAGAGTACCTTCTTCCATATGTTTGGGGAGTCTCCCACATGCCTTTTGGCGAACACCAAACGTGTTTGCTTATTTTTATCTTTAAGCAATGGCTTTTTTCTGGCCACTCTTCCGTAAATCCCAGCTCTGTGGAGTGTACATCTTAAAGTGGTCCTATGGACAGATACTCCAATCTCCGCTTCAGGGTTATCTTTGGTCTCTTTGTTGCCTCTCTGATTAATGCCCTCCTTGCCTGGTCCGTGAGTTTTGGTGGGCGGCCCTCTCTTGGCAGGTTTCTTGTGGTGCCATATTCTTTCCATTTTTTAATCATGGATTTAATGGTGCTCCGTGGGATGTTCAAATTTCAGACATTTTTTTTATAACCCAACCCTGATCTGCACTTATCCACAACTTTGTCCCTGACCTGTTTGGAGAGCTCCTTGGTCTTCATGGTGCCGCTTGCTTGGTGGTGCCCCTTGCTTAGTGGTGTTGCAGACTCTGGGGCCTCTCAGAACAGGTGTATATATACTGAGATCATGTGACACTTAGATTGCACACAGGTGGACTTTATTTAACTAATTATGTGACTTCTGAAGGTAATTGGTTGCACCAGATCTTATTTAGGGGCTTCATAGCAAAGGGGGTGAATACATATGCACGCACCACTTTTCCGTAATTTATTTGTTTAAATTTTTTGAAACAAGTTTTTTTTTTTTTTCACTTCACCAATTTGGACTATTTTGTGTATGTCCATTACATGAAATCCAAATAAAAATCAATTTAAATTACAGGTTGTAATGCAACAAAATAGGCAAAACACCAAGGGGGATGAATACTTTTGCAAGCTACTGTATAAGAAGTCCACAGGGAGCTGCATGTGTAGTGGTGGAGATAAGATGCTGGCACTGACAATGATCCTACAATGAGTTGAGGATGAGTGTCTCTTTCAGGTGATGAATGGGTCAGATTCACATTGAGCTCTGTTGAGTTTGTAATCCTTCCATTCTCCCTGCAGATGAGTCCACAGGGCTCTGGTTAGACTTGATAGGCTAGGGGTCTGTGTTAGTTCAGGGTGGATGGGAGTGCAGAGGCTTTGTACAACAGTCTCTACTTCTGTAGTAGTTTAGTAGTAATGTTCAGCCTAGTCTTAACTGATCCATTGGGTCTCTCACCCTCTCACAATTTGGAGTCTAGCCAGGTTGAATAGCTCTTGAATTCCTAAGTGCCACCTTTGTTTCACTCAATATTGGAGCTGAAACCACAAAGTTGGTTACTATGGAAGTGTTGTCAATAGCTTAAAGTGTCATTTGGCTCAAGGTCGACAGGATTTTCTCCACTCTTTACTGAGGCTGCTTTGGTTCAGCAGGCACAGGCACTTTACTCTAAGAGCTTTCCCTCCTTCTTAAAAATCATTGTTTTCTTCTTATGTGGTGGCTAGACCTGTTTTTAAAGCACAGTATGACTTCTGTTAATGTCTTTGAAGTCATGTAAAATAACAAATCAGTCATCGAAGGCCCCTTTCAGCCAGTAGAGGCTTTCTGACTAGTGTACAAGTCTGGTAACCCAGCCTGCAGAGGCTTTCTGACTAGTGTACTCTGGTTAGTCATACAGCAGAGCTTTGACGGCTGCCACTGGGGCCCATGGAGAGGAGAGGAGAGAGTGGGGTAGCAAGCTGTTTTAACCTTTTAGCAGGCTGAGGGAAAGTGTTTCTGTCTCAACATCTTGGCATTGGGTCAGCCTCCTGCTGCATCATAGCTCGGCTCCACCAGAGTGCTGCCACTTACCTATGCAAATCCGGCCAGATGATGGCATTATCAGCTGCTGCTGCATGCGTTGGAGACCAACCAACACGGCACTGCTCCGACAACTCTGGGCTTTCTGAATACCATCACATACCTATAGGGAGAGAGGTGGGAGTCTTTACCCTGTGTTTTTAGAATGTTGTCCTTTATTTAGGTATTAAACTGTATAATAATAGCGATGCCAAGGCAAAAATGTACATGGGGCAGTCAGAGAGCAGTTTGTCAAATAGTCAAAGAAGAGTGTGAATTTAAGTAGAGAGCACTAGCTGTCAGCTCCCTCTCCTCTCCCCTGCCGTGTGTGTGTGTGTGTGTGTGTGTGTGTATATGTGTGTATATATATATATATATATATATATATGGCACAGTGAACCTCAGACCAGTTTGGCTTTCCAAGGCCAGCAGCTTAATCCCTGGACCCTCCAGTGCAGAAACAGGCATGAGTAGCATATGGAGGACCGCTGATCCTTAGTACATGGCACAGGCTTGTGGAAAAATCTGGTAATTTTAGAAAGATGACTTTTTTAAGCCTCTCCGCTCTTTTTTCATTATTTTCTCCTCACATCAGGGCTTCACCAGTGCAAGTGTGATGTCCCTTCCCTTTCCCCTTCTCTGCCCCAATGTCCCCCAAAAGCTCCTCACTCAGCTCAGCCACAGATCCTAATCCACAGCTTTACTTTTTCTTAAATGTATCATGAATAAGATCTTGTCTCATGCATTTATAATTTCTTTCCGAGCCTTCAGAAGTTCCAAATGAGGGCAGAGTATTTGTTTTCCGATGTGACATTTGCATAGCTAATCTGTTATTTGCATTCATCAATTGGTTCATTAATTAGGTCAGTGATCAAAGCTGGATTTCTCTATCACTGTACAGAAAGAAGAAGAAACATTTTGGTGGCTCTATGATCGAGCTCTGTGCATTAACAAAGAAAAAAAACGAGGGACTTTCAACAGAGAAGATCTAACGCATCATTTCTTATGGAGAGCCAGCCTGGTGAGAGAGAGTGAGAGGGATGCTGCACTCTTATGTAATTCAGCAATATCATTATAAAACTAGTCAAAGGAAGGAAGCAGGAAAAAACCTCCGGTATGGCAGCAGCAGAGTTGGGACATCCCCGCCATCTACTGGTGAAGATGAGATTACGTTTTAACCGTCACTAATGACCGCCCTGGGGAGCACCGGGGGGCCTGGGAAACCAACAGTCCTCTCACAGACTGGATTTGAGTCCTCTGAAAGCATCTGCTTCACACTGATTGCATGTATGATCAACCAGCACCGGGCCCAACACCATTACTCAACTGAGACAAATCCAGGCCCTGGGAGAGACCCACAATGCACCTTCCCTCTCTCCAACTCCTTTGTCAGTGTGGACGTGTAATTTGTCTGGCTTCCTCTTTCAGCTGACCTCTTTCTTGACAGGATGTCTAGTGTGTGTGTGTGTGTGTGCAGGGCGCCAATCTCTTCTCTCATAGTGTACACCATGGAGCAGCTAGCGACACTGGGGGCTCTATCCCGCCTGCTGCCTGCCCAACTCTCTCTCCTCCAGTAGCTGCAGAACATTAGCAACTGAGTGCGCCTCACACGAGAAGAGCAAACCCACGTGAAAAGGATGGAAAAGAAACCGCTGACCAAATGTTTTCCTTCCCCCCTCAACGCAATTCAGAATCCGCTGCTGAAAAAGTGTGATCAATTTGATAGGCATGAGTGCATTGACAAATTAGAGTTGCCTTGCTTTAATTGCATCCATTGAAATGTTTTGCGCCCCAGTGAGTTAAGTGTCCCATTATTTGAGTACACTCACAAACCATACGCTCTGTACACTCCCCTTAAAACAAAGGTGCCATAAACAAAGACATCATCTATTATTCTGCTTGGGATTCTACACAGTACTCATTTCTAAATGGCTGTAATGATCGTCCATTCACATAGCTCTTCATGCTTAATCGCTCGCACTTAAATACACAAGCACAACAAAAAACTACTACTACAGGAAAACATGAACCAATGGAGGTTAATTCTCCACATTCTGCAAGGCACACAAACACAACACTGGCTACGTCTTAATTTGATTCATCATCTACACATACAGTGGGGAGAACAAGTATTTGATGCACTGCCGATTTTGCAGGTTTTCCTACTTACAAAACATGTAGAGGTCTGTAATTTTTATCATAGGTACACTTCAACTGTGAGAGACGGAATTTAAAACAAAAATCCAGAAAATCACATTGTATGATTTTTAAGTAATTAATTTTTGCATTTTATTGCATGACATAAGTATTTGATCACCTACCAACCAGTAAGAATTCCGGCTCTCACAGACCTGTTAGTTTTTCTTTAAGAAGCCCTCCTGTTCTCCACTCATTACCTGTATTAACTGCACCTGTTTGAACTCGTTACCTGTATAAAAGACACCTGTCCACACACTCAATCAAACAGACTCCAACCTCTCCACAATGGCCAAGACCAGAGAGCTGTGTAAGGACATCAGGGATAAAATTGTAGACCTGCACAAGGCTGGGATGGCTACAGGACAATAGGCAAGCAGCTTGGTGAGAAGGCAACAAACTGTTGGCGCAATTATTAGAAAATGGAAGAAGTTCAAGATGACGGTCAATCACCCTCGGTCTGGGGCTCCATGCAAGATCTCACCTCGTGGGGCATCAAGGATCATGAGGAAGGTGAGGGATCAGCCCAGAACTACACGGCAGGACCTGGTCAATGACCTGAAGAGAGCTGGGACCACAGTCTCAAAGAAAACCATTAGTAACACACTGCCGTCATGAATTAAAATCCTGCAGTGCATGCAAGGTCCCCCTGCTCAAGCCAGCGCATGTCCAGGCCCGTCTGAAGTTTGCCAATGACCATCTGGATGATCCAGAGGAGGAATGGGAGAAGGTCATGTGGTCTGATGAGACACAAATAGAGCTTTTTGGTCTAAACTCCACTTGCCGTGTTTGGAGGAAGAAGAAGGATGAGTACAACCCCAAGAACACCATCCCAACCGTGAAGCATGGAGTGGAAACATCATTCTTTGGGGATGCTTTTCTGCAAAGGGGACAGGACGACTGTACCGTATTGAGGGGAGGATGGATGGGGCCATGTATCGCGAGATCTTGGCCAACAACCTCCTTCCCTCAGTAAGAGCATTGAAGATGGGTCGTGGCTGGGTCTTCCAGCATGACAACGACCCGAAACACACAGCCAGGGCAACTAAGGAGTGGCTCCGTAAGAAGCATCTCAAGGTCCTGGAATGGCCTAGCCAGTCTCCAGATCTGAACCCAATAGAAAATCTTTGGAGGGAGCTGAAAGTCTGTATTGCCCAGCGACAGCCCCGAAACCTGAAGGATCTGGAGAAGGTCTGTATGGAGGAGTGGGCCAAAATCCCTGCCTCAGTGTGTGCAAACCTGGTCAAGACCTACAGGAAACGTATGATCTCTGTAATTGCAAACAAAGGTTTCTGTACCAAATATTAAGTTCTGCTTTTCTGATGTATCAAATACTTATGTCATGCAATAAAATGCAAATTAATTACTTTAAAATCATACAAAGTGATTTTCTGGATTTTTGTTTTAGATTCCGTCTCTCACAGTTGAAGTGTACCTATGATAAAAATTACAGACCTCTACATGCTTTGTAAGTAGGAAAACCTGCAAAATCGGCAGTGTATCAAATACTTGTTCTCCCCACTGTACACTCCAATCCTCTTGTAAAATAAAATTAACTTGGGGGGTTCTATAGTTTTCTCAGTGGTACTGGGCAACTGTAAAGTAATGCTGTAACATGTCAGTTATTATTATTGTTTATTAGCGATGCTGAAGATCCCCTCAGGAATCTAATTGAGCAATGGAACCCCTCTTCTCTGATGCAGCCCCCTACCCATCCTCTCTCCCTCTCCAGAGTGAATGGAGACCCTACCTGGAGCCAGCCCCTTGCAGCACCATGCAACAGGCTCCCAATTAATCAGTCCCTCAAGCATCCTGCTTGTCCCCAGTGGACCCAGGATAGGAGCCATTTCCCTGCGCCACCCGCTCCACATCCCGTCCCCACTCAACTCCCGTCCCCGCGTCCAAACATGATTAATCTCCAACCCATGTCCAAACATGATTAATCTCCAAACATAGGCCATTCCTCAAATAAGACAGATATGGACTCTCCAAGACACAGGCATTACCTGAGGTCTGCATTATTGGACCAGTATTTATTCACGACTCCATCGATATATGCATTATACATTTACAAATGTTACAAATGCCCGAACAATGATTAAGATCCAATTTACAGTACAGTCATCATTCCTACTTATTGACATTTGTAGGAATCAGCATTGCTGGGGAGCAGGTGTGACACAGCATAGCGTAAGTAGCTAGATTGCTCAGAGCCAGAGGCGGCCCTATAATTTTATGATTGGCAGTCGTCCTAAATATAACGTATATAAAGTATAGACAGCCTACAAGACTGTTTTGATCACGTGAACTGGAATATGTTCCGGGTCACCTCTGGAGATAACATCAATGAATACACCGACTCAGGTACCGGATCCATTTTAAAAATGAATAAATTACGTGATACCGATAGTGTCTTTCAAAACTTTCCTGAATTAAAAAATGTGGATTGATAGCAGCCTTGTAGGAATAATGAAAGAGAGAGATTCTGCTTACAAAAAGGGCAAGGTGACCGGGGACAATAGTTTGGTTAAACAGTACAAATACAACATACGCAGATCGATCAAGATGGCAAAACACAAGTATAAGGACAAAGTGGAGGAGCAGTTCAGCGGGTCGGACACAAGGCGTATGTGGCAGGGGCTCATAACGATCACGGATTACAAAAAGAAAGCCAGCCACATTGCGGTCACCAACGCCACCCTACCGGAGGAGCTAAACACCATCTCAATTGGGTTGAGGTCGGGGGATTGTGGAGGCCAGGTCATCTGATGCAGCACTCCATCACTCTCTTTCTTGGTAAAATAGCCCTTACACAGCCTGGAGGTGTGTTGGGTCATGGTCCTGTTGAAAAACAAATGATAGTCCCACTAAGCGCAAACAAGATGGGATGGCGTATCGCTGCAGAATTCGACCATGAAGGCCTGATTCACACAGTCCCCTCTGAACAGTTGATGCTGAGATGTGTCTGTTACTTGAACTCTGTGAAGCATTTATTTGGCCAGTTTCATCATAGCGCTTGATGGTTTTTGCGACTGCACTTGAAGAAACTTTCAAAGTTCTTGAAATTTTCCAGATTGTCTGACCTTCATGTCCTAAAGTAATGATGGACTGTTGTTTCTCTTAGCTTATTTGAGCTATTTCTGCCATAATATGGACTTGGTCTATCACCAAACAGGACTATCTTCTGAATACCCCCTAACTTGTCGCAACACAACTGACTGGCTCAAACGCATTAAGAAGGAAAGAAATTCCACAAATTAACTTTTAAGAAGGCAACTACCTCCAGGTGACTACCTCATGAAGCTGGTTGAGAGAATGCCAAGAGTGTGCAAAGCTGTCATCAAGGCAAAGGGTGGCTATTTGAAGAATCTCAAATATAAAATACATTTTGATTTGTTTAACACTTTTTTGGATACTACATAATTCCATATGTGTTATTTCATAGCTTTGATGTCTTCACTATTATTCTACAATGTAGAAAATAGTATAAATAAAGAAAAACCCTGGAATGTGTAGGTGTGTCCAAACTTTTGACTGGTAGTGTATATACAGTTGAAGTCGGAAGTTTACATACACTTAGGTTGAAGTCATTAAAACTCATTTTTCAAGCATTCCACAAATTTCTTGTTAACAAACTATAGTTTTGGCAAGTCGGTTAGGATATCTACTTTGTGGATGACACAAGTCATTTTTCCAACAATTGTTTACAGACAGATTATTTCACTTATAATTCACTGTATCACAATTCCAATGGGTCAGAAGTTTACATACACTAGGTCGACTGTGCCTTTCAACAGCTTGGAAAATTCCAGAAAATTATGTCATGCTTTAGAAGCTTCTGATAGGTTAATTGACATCATTTGAGTCAATTGGAGGTGTACCTGTGGATGTATTTCAAGGCCTACCTTCAAACTCAATGCCTCTTTGCTTGACATCATGGGAAAATCTAAAGAAATCAGCCAATAACTCAGAAAAAAAATGGTAGACCTCCACAAGTCTGGTTCATCCTTGGGAGCAATTTCCAAATGCCTGAAGGTACCACGTTCTTCTGTACAAACAATAGTATGCAAGTATAAACACCATGGGACCACGCAGCCGTCATACCGCTCAGGAAGGAGACACGTTCTGTCTCCTAGAGATGAACGTACTTTGTTGCGAAAAGTGCAAATCAATCCCAGAACAACCGCAAAGGACCTTGTGAGGATGCTGGAGGAAACAGGTACAAAAGTATCTATGTCCACAGTAAAACGAGTCATATATCGACAACACCTGAAAGGCCGCTCAGCAAGGAAGAAGCCACTGCTCCAAAACCGCCATAAAAAAAGCCAGACTACGGTTTGCAAACTGCACATGGGGACAAAGATCGTACGTTTTTGGAGAAATGTCCTCTGGTCTGATGAAACAAAAATAGAACTGTTTGCCCATAATGACCATCGTTATGTTTGGAGGAAAAAGGGGATATCTTGCAAGCCAAAGAACACCATCCCAATCGTGAAGCACGGGGATGGCAGCATCATGCTGTGGGGGTGCTTTGCTGCAGGAGGGATTGGTGCACTTCACAAAATAGATGGCATCATGAGGAAGGAAAATTATGTGGATATATTGAAGCAATATCTCAAGACATCAGTCAGGAAGTTAAAGCTTGGTCGCAAATGGGTCTTCCAAATGAACAATGACCCCAAGCATACTTCCAAAGTTATGGCAAAATGGCTTAAGGACAATAAAGTCAAAGGTATTGGAGTGGCCATCACAAGCCCTGACCTCAATCCTATAGAAAATGTGTGGGCAGAACTGAAAAAGCATGTGTGAGCAAGGAGGCCTACAAACCTGACTCAGGTACACCAGCTCTGTCAGGAGGAATGGGCCAAAATTCCCCCAACTTATTGTGGGAAGCTTGTGGAAGGCTACCCGAAACGTTTGACCCAAGTTAAACAATTTAAAGGCAATGCTACCAAATTCTAATTGATGTATGTAATCTTCTGACCCACTGGGAATGTGATATAAAAGAAATAAAAGTTGAAATAAATCTCATTCTCTCTACTATTATTCTGACATTCATCTTCTTAAAATGAAGTGGTGATCCTAACTGTCCTAAAGACAGGGAATTTTTACTAGATTTAAACTTCAGAATTGTGAAAACCTGAGTTTAAAATGTACTTGGCTAAGGCGTATGTAAACTTCCGACTTCAACTGTATATTTACCAAAAAATAGATGGGGGATTGGAAATGATGCAGACAATAACATTGATGGATGCTGCAATCTATCTGCAATGTTAAAGCTTATCTACCCCCGAAAATATTACAATTTTCATCATTTTATTTCACTTAGTCCTGCATGTTGGAGCTCGGATCCTAAGATTTTAACTGTACCTTGCAATCCCACCTGCAACCCCTGTACATGTGACTATTAAACACTCTGAATCTTTTACTGCTGTATCAGTGTTTCTTAAGAAAGCATTTCTCTAAGCCAAGGCAGTGGTGGAGGCCCAGTCCAGACATAGTGAAGCATGACTATACTTTCAGAACAAATGAGGGCCTTATGCATGGGCGGCTATACTCTTTGTTCCCCTCTCCCAGAAATACCTGCACTTCTCTGGGCTCAGCCTCCACTGCATTGGGGACAAACACAAAGATGATTAACTTGTTGAGACAAAGTCCAACTGGCAGCATAATCAGGCACAACAACCAGATGATCTCTCCCAACTGGCTCACCTTCTGCCCCCCTTATGAAATCAGTAGCAATATTGGCGCACAAATGAAAAACAGGCATGGAAAAAAATGAATTATACTGTGTTTGGTCTGTTCAGTATTACCCAGGCGGGCCATTGATGGTCAGCGGCGGAAATGTCTCTAATAGCATTGCTTGACTAATACTAGCTGTAATAAAGGGTGGAGGAAGGACAGGACACCAGGGCTAACTTTAACAAGGATTTCGAGTTGAGTCATGCCTTTGAAATGAACTTTGTCCTTGTTTTTGATGCCGGTGCAGCTGTTAGGGAGACTCATATAAAGTATCCGTGCCTGTATCCCTGAGGCTGGCAAGAAGAGACTTGTCATTTTTAGGCTGAACACCCACGCAAACCTGGCTTTTTCTTTCACTAAGAACTCACCCTCATCACTCAATGAATGGTTCCTAACATCAAAATACTTATGCATTAGCTATCATCCATGATCATCAGCAAAATCATGCATTGTATAATGATTATAAAGCCTAACTGGGACAGTGGGTCCTAGTCTGTAATACTTTGCAAGACTTTAACTTCTGGGCATTAGACATCTTCCTCCATAAGGCTCTGTAAGAGCAGCAGCCTTCCCACTAATGACCACAGGAGATCAAACGGCCAGTAGGATCTGAGTCGCTTAGTTAATTGTGTGTTTTTTGATGACACTTTCTGCTTTTTTCATGTCACATGGTCTCTGGCCATCATCATGTATTTTTGGGGAGAGAGGGAGGCAGAGAGGGAGGGATAGTCAGCCAGGCAGCAGGTGAGAGGCCGAGCCCTTCCCTGCTCTGCTTCAGAGAGCCAGACAGACAGTGTGATCACAGAACAGTGCAGCGCCTGTTTTTCCCTCTCTGTGGGCTTAATGATGACAATGTCACTGCACAAGGTTATGCCCTCTTATTCTCATGGTGGGCAGCTGCACTGCAATTGCCTGGTGTTTGCTTTTATCAAATCGTTTCAGAGCGGTCTTTGGCTGCGGCCGCTTTATTTCATGTTTTGACTAAGAGAGAGAGGAGAGAGGATCTTCCGTTTTTGGGCTCCTGACCACTTTTTACAACCTCTACGGTTCTTGGAGGCCAAAATAAAGTACAATGGTGTCATGTTAGGGCTAAGAGGGGCTCAGTAGAATGTTAAGTGTTCTGTTGTTGAGTGTAGAGGAAGCAGGAAGAGCCCTCTGAGCCTGGATGGGTGCTGCAGTAGTCAAGTAGTCAATGCATACATGATAAACCTATGCTCTGCCCACATACATAGATTTCACTGGGGGCCTTTTCCTAGGCTAACGATTGATATTCTGTCTAGTGCTTTGAGTACTGTACATTATTGGCTTGTTGGAGATTGCATTTCAGAACGATAACAGTCTGGCATTTTGTCCTCTTGACTGGGCAGACTTAAAAGTAGGTGCTCTTTTAGAATTGTTCCTGTGTGGTGGTTACCAAGTGCTGCCTATTGATTATTCTTGGAGGCTTATTTCATTTCTTGGAAGAGGTGTTTCAATTCACAACAAAGGAGCACCGAGTAACTATCTTTAATGCTATTTTAGTGTCCTGTACCTTTTTGTAAGGGTTTTGGTGTGAGGTGTGACCCAGGTGCGGTGCAGGATAACATTATGCAGAGATGGTGAAACAAGGATCTTTACTGGTGGTCCCAAAACCAGGATACAAAATAACAGACTTGTTACGAAAAAATTAAGGCTGACAGCAAACATACGAAATACTAACTACAACTAACAACAACGATGAAACAGGGAGAACACTTCTCAAGTACCTGTACTTACATCTCGCGATCAGACACTGAATTAGTACTGTTTTGGCATCGAGTAGGCAGAGAAAACAGTAGCAAGGGAAGTCAGTGTGGGGCATAAATACACAGGGGTGAACAGGTAGACACAGGTGACACCAATAGGATAATGATTAGTCCAGACTGTGAGTGAGGAGGTGCCTAAGGTTGTCGGAGGATGACACCTAGTGGGTCGCTCCGGAACTGCGACCCCCTCCTGTAACACCTATTTTATAGGACGTTATCATCCTATAAAAAGGTGTGTATGTATGCATGTGTCAGAGACAGAGAGATGGAGCAGTAGGAGTGGCGAGGCCTGCGTGTCTGGAGGTGTACAGGAGTAAATAAGAACATAGGATGACAGCCATGCTCCTCACTGTACTAAGTAAACGTATCACAGGACCATGTGATTTATTGCCGGGTTCGGATGACATTTCTGCCGTGGCAGGCGGGACGAGGAACCAGAGTCCTGTGGGTTTTTTTGAACGGCAGGACGGGGACGGATGCTGCATTTTTATTCCTCCGGTGAAGAAAGGGCATCCCTCTTATCTCTCTGGTGGAGGAGAATCCAGCAGCTCGGGCTGAAAGGGCTGAGAGTGAATACTATTGGATTAAAGAGAAGGGGGAGGAAATGACAGGGGTGCAGCTTGATAAAGACCTGAGAAGTGCACCATGAGAAGAGTAATATGTTCTTCCTTTTATTGATTTTTTTTTGTCCCAGCATTTTTTTTTTTCTCGAAGGGCACATCGAAGATGCAAGCAGAATCATAAGTTCTCTGCTAGTCTTTACCCTCTCCAAAGCCACACCTGCTGCCGTTCCTGTAGACTGTCACCATAAAGTTTGGGGCTCTCATCCTAAAAGTTGTCATCCTAATTCCCCTTAGGCCTACATGGAACCCAGAGTTGTTATGACTGGGTGCAGCAACCTATAAGGAATAATGAATCACTTGTTTCATCACGTCCCCATTAATATGGTAGTATAATTATGTACCACTTAGGTTCACTCATACTCATACATTCAGCCATACGCTAAGTAACAGCATCGGCTATTACATTATGTGACCCTATAGTGAGTCATGGTGCTATTATTCATCCACTGTCATGTCCTCCAACCTCTTACAGTAGTGTTATGTATTTATGCACTGCATCATGCCTGCAGAAGGGAGCTCTAGTGTAGTTTGTAGGTCATGTGTGTGTACTCTGTGAAGGTGTCCTATGAGAGACAAAGACAGTGGACGGCAGTATCAGCTTACTGGAGGTCTGGCTGATTCACTGCAGAGGACATTAATATGCAGAGAGCATGCAACGCAGCAACATAGCTACGGTGTTATACTCTTCACCCCACTCAATCATCCACCTACACTATCATTATTTTATTGAGGAAAATGGAACTCACCACTTCCATATGCTTCTAACATATAGGCTGCCCGCAGGCTTTCGAATGCTCCAGAGAAGGGAATGTAGAGTGGGTTGGTTTCAGGTTAGCCTGGGGTTCATGTGTGGTACGCATTATATTGTTCACTGCAGGACAAAACATAGATACAAATGGGTCTACATACAGTGGGGGAAAAAAGTATTTAGTCAGCCACCAATTGTGCAAGTTCTCCCACTTAAAAAGATGAGAGGGGCCTGTAATTTTCATCATAGGTACACAGCCAAAATGAGAATTTTTTTCTCCAGAATATCACATTGTAGGATTTTTTATGAATTTATTAGCAGATTATGGTGGAAAATAAGTATTTGGTCAATAACAAAAGTTTCTCATACTTTGTTATATACCCTTTGTTGGCAATGACACAGGTCAAACGTTTTCTGTTAAGTCTTCACAAGTTTTTCACACACTTTTGTTGCTGGTATTTTTTGGCCCATTCCTCCATGCAGATCTCCCTCTAGAGCAGTGATGTTTTTGGGGCTGTCGCTGGGCAACACAGACTTTCAACTCCCTCCAAAGATTTTCTATGGGGTTGAGATCTGGAGACTGGCTAGGCCACTCCAGGACCTTGAAATGCTTCTTACGAAGCCACTTCCTCCTTTCGTTGCCCGGCGGTGTGTTTGGGATCATTGTTCATGCTGAAAGACCCAGCCACGGTTTTCATCTTCAATGCCCTTGCTGATGGAAGGAGGTTTTTCACTCAAAATCTCACGATACATGGCCCAATTCATTCTTTCCTTTACACGGATCAGTCGTCCTGGTCCCTTTGCAGAAAAACAGCCCCAAAGCATGATGTTTCCACCCCCATGCTTCACAGTAGGAATGGTGTTCTTTGGATGCAACTCAGCATTCTTTGTCCTCCAAACACGACGAGTTGAGTTTTTACCAGTTATTTATTCTGTCCTCTGTAGCTCAATTGGTAGAGCATGGCGCTTGTAACGCCAGGGTAGTGGGTTCGATCCCCGGGACCACCCATACGTAAAAATGTATGCGCACATGACTTTAAGTCGCTTTGGATAAAAGCGTCTGCTAAATGGCATATTATTATTATTATTACCAAAAAGTTATATGTTGGTTTCATCTGACCATATGACATTCTCCCAATCCTCTTCTGGATCATCCAAATGCACTCTAGCAAACTTCAGACGGGCCTGGACATGTACTGGCTTAAGCAGGGGGACAACGTCTGGCACTGCAGGATTTGAGTCCCTGGCGTGTAGTAGTTGTGTTACTGATGGTAGGCTTTGTTACTTTGGTCCCAGCTCTCTGCAGGTCATTCACTAGGTCCCCCCGTGTGGTTCTGGGATTTTTGCTCACCGTTCTTGTGATCATTTTGACCCCACGGGGTGAGATCTTGCGTGGAGACCCAGATCGAGGGATATTATGTGTGGTCTTGTATGTCTTCCATTTCCTTATAATTGCTCCCACAGTTGATTTCTTCAAACCAAGCTGCTTACCTATTGCAGATTTAGTCTTCCCAGCCTGGTGCAGGTCTACAATTTTGTTTCTGGTGTCCTTTGACAGCTCTTTGGTCTTGGCCATAGTGGAGTTTGGAGTGTGACAGTTTGAGGTTGTGGACAGGTGTCTTTTATACTGATAACAAGTTCAAACAGGTGCCATTAATACAGGTAACGAGTGGAGGACAGACAAGCCTCTTAAAGAAGTTACAGGTCTGTGAGAGCCAGAAATCTTGCTTGTTTGTAGGTGACCAAATACTTATTTTCCACCATAATTTGCAAATAAATTCATTAAAAATCCTACAATGTGATTTTCTGGAGAAAAAAAATCTCAATTTATCTGTCATAGTTGACGTGTACCTATGATGAAAATTACAGGCCTCTCTCATCTTTTTAAGTGGGAGAACTTGCACAATTGGTGGCTGACTAAATACTTTTTTTCCTCACTGTATGTGTGCATTGGTGGGTGGGTGATGGGTATATACACTAAGTGTACAAAACATTAGGAACACCTGCTCTTTCCATGACATAGACTGACCAGGTGAATCTAGGTCCGAGCATCTGCAAATATACCTTTCAACTAGTGTCAATCATTACACGTTTACCCACCACGGAAGCCACTAGGTGGCAGTAATTTGTAGGTTTCTTCGTTCAACCTATTTGACTTGTAGTGAGATGGTTAATGCCATTAGTGTGAGTCCATTGTCCTGATAATGAACAGAAACAAAATACAATTTGTGCTCATTACAAACTTGGTAATTAGAGGACACTTTGTATTGATGACGCATTTGGTCCAATGCATTTGTTCTGAGCCATGACCAATAGCCTGTCTCTAAAACGCACCTCAAACAGTGGGGATGAGATTGGGCAGAAAAATGAAAGTGTTTCCAATGAGCCGCCAGTCATTGAATCAGTGAATAGTACTGTTGAGTCAGGCTTGCTTACAGCCATTACTGTTCTGCCTTATCTTCTTCTCTTCTCTATCTTCAAATAGGTCTGTTGTTGTGAACAATGGCAATAGACTGAAGACCAGTCAAAACTTTGAATCTCACCTAGAACTGTCTGGGATAGATGTTCACCGTTTCCAGTATATTCTCTCTTTATACACAAATAATTGTCTGTGTAACAGTGTATTTACAGGACTTCTGGAGTGATGTCTTTGACAACAACATGTCAATATACTCTTCCGCTGGCCTGTGCCCATGTATATGTTAGTCGGTTATATACAGTGAGAGGGAAAAAGTATTTGATCCCCTGCTGATTTTGTACGTTTGCCCACTGACAAAGAAATTATCAGTCTATAATTTTAATGGTAGGTTTATTTGAACAGTGAGAGACAGAATAACAACAACAAAAATCCAGAAAAACGCATGTCAAAAATGTTTTACATTTATTTGCATTTTAATGAGGGAAATAAGTATTTGACCCCCTCTCAATCAGAAAGATTTCTGGCTCCCAGGTGTCTTTTATACAGGTAATGAGCTGAGATTAGGAGCACACTCTTAAAGGGAGTGCTCCTAATCTCAGCTTGTTACCTGTATAAAAGACACCTGTCCACAGAAGGCATCAATCAATCAGAATTCCAAAACTCTCCACCATGGGCCAAGACCAAAGAGCTCTCCAAGGATGTCAGGGACAAGATGGGCTGGAATGGGCTACAAGACCATCGCCAAGCAGCTTGGTGAGAAGGTGACAACAGTGGTGCGATTATTCGCAAATGGAAGAAACACAAAAGAACTGTCAATCTCCCTCGGCCTGGGGGGCTCCATGCAAGATCTCACCTCGTGGAGTTGCAATGATCATGAGAACAGTGAGGAATCAGCCCAGAACTACACGGGAGGATCTTGTCAATGATCTCAAGGCAGCTGGGACCATAGTCACCAAGAAAAAAAAATGGTAACACTAACGCCGTGAAGGACTGAAATCCTGCAGCGCCTGCAAGGTCCCCCCTGCTCAAGAAAGCACATATACAGGCCCGTCTGAATTTTGCCAATGAACATCTGAATGATTCAGAGGAGAACTGAGTGAAAAGTGTTGTGGTCAGATGAGACCAAAATCAAGCTCTTTGGCATCAACTCAACTCGCCGTGTTTGGAGGAGGAGGAATGCTGCCTATGACCCCAAGAACACCATCCCCACCGTCAAACATGGAGGTGGAAACATTATGCTTTTGGGGGGTGTTTTTTTCTGCTAAGGGGACAGGACAACTTCACCGGCATCAAAGGGACGATGGACGGGGCCATGTACCGTCGAATCTTGGGTGAGAACCTCCTTCCCTCAGCCAGGGCATTGAAAATGGGTCGTGGATGGGTATTCCAGCATGACAATGACCGAAAAAACACACGGCCAAGGCAACAAAGGAGTGGCTCAAGAAGAAGCACATTTTTAAGGTCCTGGAGTGGCCTAGCCAGTCTCCCAGACCTTAATCCCATAGAGAAATCTGTGGAGAGAGCTGAAGGTTCGAGTTGCCAAACGTCAGCCTTGAAACCTTAATGACTTGGAGAAGATCTGCAAAGAGGAGTGGGACAAAATCCCTCCTGAGATGTGTGCAAACCTGGTGGCCAACTACAAGAAACATCTGACCTCTGTGATTGCAAACAAGGGGTTTTGCCCCCAAGTACTAAGTCATGTTTTTGCAGAGGGGTCAAATACTTATTTCCCTCATTAAAATGCAAATCAATTTATAACATTTTTGACATGCGTTTTTCTGAATTTTATTGTTGTTATTCTGTCTCTCACTGTTCAAATAAACCTACCATTAAAATTATAGACTAATTATTTATTTGTCAGTGGGCAAACGTACAAAATCAGCAGGGTATCAAATACTTTTTTCCCTCACTGTATGTGCCTTCAGGGATTGGAATAGTGGTGTATACAGAGTTAATGTCCTGCTGTGTGGTGGGAACAGTATACTGTAGATCTAGGATGTAGAAGGTAGGTGTAGAGACTCTCTGGTGGTCTGTGTGTGTGACACTGTCTGGACCTACCACCATGCCTCTCCACAGACCAGGGCTGACATGGAGAAAGAACATGGCCCTCTGTCTAGCGTCTGTATCTATATCTGGTGAAGTGGAAGCAGCCAAGGTTTATCCTCACACCGTGTGCCGTCAGGAAATGCCTGGACAGTGTTTTAACCTGCCCATCTAAATCCCAAATGACAGCGCTCTAAATCAGGCAGCCGAGAACAAATACTCTAGCCGTTTTTTGGCTTGGCCCTGCATGTGGGTTTGCACGGCTCTCTCCCTCTTCTTTTCATTCTCTCTCTCTATCTCTATCTCTATCTCTATCTCTATCTCTATCTCTATTTCTATTTCTATCTCTATCCCTCTCCCCCTTCCTCTCTCCCTACCTCTGAAGTGAAATACTTTGGCATCCGCCGCTCAGAACAGCATAGCTACATCAATGAGAAATACTCTGCTCTGCTTTTTAGTCTGGGGAGAACAAGGGCAGTTATGTATTTATTGGAATAGTCTATTTTCTTATCATGCTTGTCAACTGAGACTTAATTGTGTTTTATAGGTAACACAAGACATGCATGGAGTCTAGTCACGGGAGTGAAGAATATTGTGCACCTCTATTCATTATAGCCTACTGCCTATTGCAGCACACTTTGTGAACACAGTCTGACTGAATGATATACATGAGGCCAACCATTGCTGTGGATTAAAATGTGAACATATTCTGTGTGTTTGTATGTTATTCAGGTCAATGGCCTTCTCTCTCCAAGCAGTGTGGGATTGGGGTTAGGTGAGAGGCTGAGGGGGTGAGAGAACGGGGATGAGGTGTCTTAAGTTCCTGCGTTCACGCTCCTGATCCCTGACCTTAAAGGAGGCTGAGTTTGAAGTGGGAATTTCAGCAAGAAGCTCCACATTCAACACTTGGCCAAAATGAATACAATGTTTCAATTATCCAGAGGGAAGGAAGGCAGCCAATTCTGCTGCTTTTATAACTGGAATTTTGTAAGATTGTATGTGGTTTTATAACCTTCGGTAAAGAGCAAGCCATATTTGTGGCCTTTGGCAGGAATTTCTGGGCCAATACTGTAGTATGTGTAGGCTAATCATGACCTAGAGCCTGGGAACCAAATGAATAATGATATTTAGCCAGGGTCCATAGAGAAAGAAAATAGTTGTATAGCTGTTCTCTTATCAGTGACTCCACATAATGAAGTGGTACCCAGGGCTGTATCAGATCACTCTGTCTGTCACAAAGGGCTGGTCAGTGTGTGTGTGTGTGTGTGTGTGTGTCACACCCTGATCTGTTTCACCTGTCTTTGTGATTGTCTCCAACCCCCTCCAGGTGTCGCCCATCTTCCCCATTATCCCCAGTGTATTTATACCTGTGTTCTCTGTTTGTCTGTTGCCAGTTCGTTTTGTTTCGTCAAGCCTACCAGCGTTTCCCCCTTCCTCCTGTCTTTCTCAAGTTCCAGTTTTCTGGTTTTCCTGGTTTTGACCATTCTGACCCCTAGCCTGCCTGCCTTTCTGTACCTTGTCACACCACCCTGGATTATTGACTTCTTGTGACGAGTACTGAGGATACGAAGAGGCAGGACGCAGATGCAGGAATCAACAATGAAAAGGTTTACTTAACACTGAGCAAGAGAACAACAAAGAGCGAGTACACGACATGACACTAACAATCACACACAACACAACACTGAACAGTCCAGGGCTATATAGTGGTGGTGATGAGATGATGAGGTGCAGATGCGCTGGAGGTGATTAGGGTGCGTTGGGTTTCCATTCCGGTGTTGCCGAGGTGGTGCACTCAGACCGGTGGCTCAGTAGACCGGCGAATCAGAGACCGGCGAATCAGATCTGGATTACTGACCTCTGCTTGCTCTTGACCTGTCATTTGCCTGCCCCCTGTTTTTGTAATAAACTTTTGTTACTTCGACACTGTCTGCATCTGGGTCTTCTCCTGAAACGTGATAGTCTGTGTCTGTGTCTGTGTCCACATAAGGAAAGCCTCTGTGCATCTGTCACTCCCTGTCTGGCCGTTATTAAAATAGGCAAAAACAAACTATCTTGGTGAGTAAGTGAGCCATTTATGAGGCAGAGTGTCTGTTTGTCCTTGAGCAATAACAAGCTGCAGAGGTCTGATATTTCAGATTCAGACCAGTAAGTGTCTGCTAGCTCTTTATAACCCTTCAGTCAGCCTGGACCTTGTTGTGTTGTCTGGAGAGTGAATAGGAAGAGGGAGAGGGAGAGGGAGAGGGAGAGGGAGAGGGGGCTAGAGGGAGAGGGAGAGGATAGGAGGCTAGAGGAAGAGGGAGGGGGAGAGGAGAGGAGGCTAGAGGGAGAGGAAGAGGGAGAGGAGAGGAGGCTAGAGGGAGAGGAGAGGAGGCTAGGAGAGGAAGAGGGAGAGGAGGCTAGAGGGTGAGGGAGAGGGGGCGAGAGGGAGAGGAGACTAGAGAAAGAGGGAGAGGAGAGGAGAAATAGAGTAGGCTAGAGAGGGAGGGGGAGAGCAGAGAGTCTCTGGGATTTGCAGACAACAGCACACTGAACATCTGTGAGGACGACTCCCCAGGGAACAGCTGTGGATGTCGGGAGCTAATTGAATGGGCCGCTTCATCAAATTTACAGGCTCCACTTGCTTTGGGAAACACATGACAATGGAATTATCTTATTCTCTTTTCTCTCTCTCTCTCTCTCTCTCTCTCTCTCCCCCCTCCTTTGTCTTTGTTTTTCCCTCTGTTCTTTGGGATTTAGATTTCATGGCCAGTCATCATAACATAGCGTGTTAGCTAACTGTGCTGGTGTTGAGTAAGTGAAACCCACAGTGAGATGAGGAACCACTTACTATGCCAGTCACTCTCCTCGACATTTCCCCGTCCATGAGACTGCTCATTAGTATTGCGGTGCAGAGTGAGAGCCAGAGTCTGGGGCTCACCTTAATCATTAAAGAGACCTGTGGGGCTGTTTGCATTATAATCTTAGATTTTTATTTGGTGTTGTGCCGCTGTCCTTCCCTTGAGCCTGTCTGTGCCACGTGCAAAAGGCCACCATCCGATGGAACCCCATCTCAAATGAGCTCTAGGCACAGAAAATTACATTGGAGGCAGAGGGCTGCAGGTCACAATATCTCAGTGAGAGGGACAGAAAAACAGTGAGGAGAGAGAAGAGGTGAGGAGAGGACCACCAGTATATTCCGTCATTTGTCTGTCCAGTGAAATGTTCCACTGTAACATTTGGGGAGCAGATGGAGAAGCGTATTGAGGTCATGACCAATGGGACATTGGGGGAAACCAGAAGGTCAGCGATCCTTTCAATAACATGGTGGCCATAGGAGTGTGGGTGGGAATATGGACATGCAAGTGTGTGTGTGTGTGCATGTGTGTGTCCTTTTGCATGCTTGTCCCTACATGTTTCTCTCATCAGCGTGTGTCCCTCAGGTGCCTTTGCATCATAGTAACATGCTCAACAGTACCAAATTAGTACTGCCACCCTGACAGCTCTATTCCCCTGAGTGCCTTCCCCCTCTGCCTATGTTCAATATCAATCATGTCACTCAAATCAAATCAAATCAAATCAAATTTTATTGGTCACATGCGCCGAATACAACAGGTGCAGACATTACAGTGAAATGCTTACTTACAGCCCTTAACCAACAGTGCATTTATTTTAAACAAAAAAAGTAAAAATAAAACAACAACAAAAAAAAGTGTTGAGAAAAAAAAAAGAGCAGAAGTAAAATAAAGTGACAGTAGGGAGGCTATATATACAGGGGGGTACCGTTGCAGAGTCAATGTGCGGGGGCACCGGCTAGTTGAGGTAGTTGAGGTAATACGTACATGTGGGTAGAGTTAAAGTGACTATGCATAAATACTTAACAGAGTAGCAGCAGCGTAAAAAGGATGGGGTGGGGGGGCAGTGCAAATAGTCCCGGTAGCCATGATTAGCTGTTCAGGAGTCTTATGGCTTGGGGGTAGAAGCTTTTGAGAAGTCTTTTGGACCTAGACTTGGCACTCCGGTACCGCTTGCCGTGCGGTAGCAGAGAGAACAGTCTATGACTAGGGTGGCTGGAGTCTTTGACAATTTTGAGGCCTTCCTCTGACACGGGGACCGCCTGGTATAGAGGTCCTGGATGGCAGGAAGCTTTGCCCCAGTGATGTACTGGGCCGAACGCACTACCCTCTGTAGTGCCTTGCGGTCGGAGGCCAAGCAGTTGCCATACCAGGCGGTGATGCAAACCAGTCAGGATGCTCTCGATGGTGCAGCTGTAGAATTTTTTTGAGAGATCTGAGGACCCATTGCCAAATCTTTTCAGTCTCCTGATGGGGTAATAGGCTTTGTCGTGCCCTCTTCACGACTGTCTGTGTGTGTTTGGACCATGATAGTTTGTTGGTGATGTGGACACCAAGGAACTTGAAGCTCTCAACCTGTTCCACTACAGCCCCGTCGATGAGAATGGGGGCGTGCTCAGTCCTCTTTTTTTTCCTGTAGTCCACAATCATCTCCTTTGTCCTTGGTCAAGTTGAGGGAGAGGTTGTGTCCTTGGCACCACACGGCCAATCTCTGACCTCCTCCTATAGGCTGTCCTCATCGTTGTCGGGGATCAGGCCTACCACTGTTTGTGTCGTCGGCAACTTAATGATGGTGTTGGAGTGCGTGCCTGGCCATGCAGTCATGGGTGGACAGAGAGTACAGGAGGGGACTGAGCACGCACCCCCTGAGGGCCCCGTGGTTGAGGCTCAGTGTGGCAGATGTGTTGTTACCTACCCTTACCACCTTGGGGCGGCCCGTCAGGAAGTCAGGATCCAGTTGCAGATGGAGGTGTTTTAGTCCCAGGTCCTTAGCTTAGTTATGAGCTTAGAGGGCATTTTCTAGGGTGTTGAATGCTGAACTGTAAGTCAATGAATACTTCTCACGTAGGTGTTCTCTTGTCCAGGTGGAAGGGCAGTGTGGATGCAATAGAGATTGCATCCTCTGTTGATCTGTTGGGCGGTATGCAAATTGGTGGGTCGAGGGTTTCATGGATAATGCTGTTGATGTGGGCCATG
>JAGTTL010000876.1:0-23714 GCA_036851935.1 Coregonus suidteri
TTTTCCCCCCCCAAAGTGAAAATTTTTTTGGGAAAAAAAAATAAGTTTTTAAAAACCCTTTTTAATTTCTTTTTTTTTCCCTTTTTTTTTTTTAAAGCCCCCCCTCGAAAAAACGTTGGGTTCTTTTTTTAAAACCCCCCCCCTAAACAATTTTTAAAAAAAAAATCAGAAAACAAGGTTTTTTAAAAGGCCCGGGGGGGTTTTTCCCTTTTTTGGCCCCCCCCCCCTTTGGCCCCCCGGGGCTAAAAACAAACCCAGCCCAAAAAAAGAAAAGGGGAGGGGAGAGGAAAGGGGGGGGGGAGGAAAGGAATTTTAAGGGAGGGGGAGATTTAGGTGGGAGAGAAAGGGAGAGTGAGGAAAGGATTATAAAAGGGAGTGGAAAAGAGAGGGGTGGGGGGGAAGGAAAAAAGGGAAACCCGTAAAGAGGGAAAGAGGGAGAAAAGAAAGGGAAAATTAAAAGGGGGAGGGAAAAAAAGAAACCCCAAAATTGGAAGGGGAAATTTCCAAAAAAAAAAAGGCCAAAAAAGAAAAAAAAGGAAAAAAAGCGAGGGCCCCCTTTTTTTTTTTTGCTGGGCCCGGGCCCTTTCCCCCAAATGGGGCGATTTGGAAAAACCCCCAAAAAACACCTGAAAAAATTTTTAAACAAGGGCCCAAAAAAAAAACGCAGGGCCCGGGGGTTACCAAAAAAAGGCCAAAATGGGGGACTACCCATTCAAAAACCAAAAACAGTAAAAGGGAAAATAAACCCCCCCCCTCCCCCCCCTTTTTTGTTTGTGTCCCCCCCTTAAAAACTTGGGGGAAAAGGGGCCCAAAAATAAAAAAAGAAAAAAAACAAAACTCTTTCCCCCCCCTTTTTCCCCCTTTTTTTCCCCTTTTTTTTCCATTTAAAAGTTTTTCCCCCCTTTCCCCGAAGGGGGGAAAATTTAAAGGCCCCCCCCCAAAAAACCCCTTTAAGGGAACTGGGATTTAAAAATAACCTTTCCCCTGAAAACGGGAGAAAACCAAATTGGGGGGTTTTTTGGAAAAAAACCCAAAAAATGGGTGAAAAAACCCGGGGGAAAAACTAAGGAACCCCCCCTGCCCTTGGGGCCCCCCAAAACCCCGAAAAAAAGAAAATTTTTTTTTTTTTTTTTTTGGGGTTTTTTTTTTTTTTTTGGTTTTTTTTTTTCTGGCGGGGGGAAAGGGAAGGGTTTTTTCTTAAACCTTCCCCCTTTTTGGGGGGCTTAAAATTTTTAAAACCCAAATTTGGTTGGGGGGTGGGGTTGGGGGGTTTTTTGTGGGGGGTGGGGGGGTGGGGAAACCCTGCCCCTTTTGTCCCGGGGACAGCTTTTTTTCCCATGGTAAAAAATGGTTTTTTCCCCCCCTTCCCCCCTTTTTGGCCTTTAAAGGGGCCCGGGGGCCCCAAAGGGGGGGGAACCCGGGCCCCCCCGGTAGGGGTTTTTTTTTTGGGCCCCCCTTAAAAATTAAAAAAAATTTTTAATTGGGTTTTTTTTGGGCCAAATTTTTTTTTTTTGGCCCCCAAAAATAGCGCCCCAAAATTTCGCCCCCAAATTGGTTTTTTCCAAAGGACCCCAAAGGGGGTTTTTTTGTAAAAAAATTTTTTAAAATTTTTTTTCAGCCAAAAAAACGCCTCCCCCCAAACCCCGGGGGAACCCCATCCCCGGACCCCTTTTTTGCTGGGGGAATTTCGTTGGGCCCCCCAGGAAAAGGAAAAACCCCGAGGGCCCTTGGGGGCCCAGGGGGGCCCCCTTTTCCCCGTGGTTTTTTTTTGTTCCCCCTTTGGGGCCCCTTTTTTCCCGAAACCCCAAAAAACAGTGGGGGTAGATTTTTCCCTTTTCTCAGGGAAAAAAAACCCAAAAATTAGTTTTGGGGCCAAACCCGGAGGTTTTTTTCCCCTTTTTTGGGTTTGTTTTTTTAAAAAAGGGAAATGGTTTTTTTAAAAATAAAATGGTGTGGGGGTTTGGGGTTTTTTTTGGGGCCCCAAAGTGGTGTTTTTTTCCCCCCCCCCTAATGGCCCCGTTAAAAAAAAAAAAAAAATTTTTACCAAAAGGGTGGGAGTGGGGTTTTTTGGGGGGTTATGAAAAAGGGGAAAAAAAGGTGGCCCCCCGAAAAGTTGGGGGCCCCCCCGGGGGAAATAAGGGTTTTTTCCCCCGTTTTTTTGGGGGGCCCTTCCCAAAGGGGGCCCCGAAACCCCGAAACCCCGGGCCCCTTTAGCCCCTTGGGGTTTCCCCCCCCCGCAATTTTTTTTTTAAAAAATTCCCCCCCCTTTTTTAGGCAGAATTTTCCAAACAAGGGGGTTTTTTTTTCCCTTTAATTTTTTGGCCCCCGGGGGCCCCTTTTTTTTTTTTTTTTTTTTGCGCTTTTACAAATTTTTCCCCCCCACCCTCCCTTTTGGGGTGAAAAAAAACGGGCCCAAAAAAAAAAATTTTGGGGGTTTTTTTTTTTGATGTCCGTTTTTAACCCCCCTTTTTTAAATCCCCGAATCCCCTTTTTTTTTCCCGAAATTTTAAAATTTAACCAAAAGTTTTTTTTTTTTCCCTTTTTTTTGGCCCCCTTTTTTTTTTAAAAAAAAAGGGGGGCCCCCTTTCCTTTAAATTTTTTTTTCAAAAAAAAGAAAAAAAGAAAATTTTTAAAAATTAAAGGGGTTTTTTTTCAAAAGGGAACCCCCCCCTTTTTTTGGGGGTGAAAACCCCTGGAAACCCCTTTTTTTTAAAACCCCCCTTTTATATGGCTTTTTGGGCCCCGCCCTTTTTAAAATTTAGCCAAAATTTTAAAAATGGTTTTTTTTTTTTTGGGGGTTTTTTTTTTTTTTTTGACAAATTTTTTTCCCCCCCGGGCATTGCCCCCCCCCGACTGTCCCCAAAAACCCCCTAAACCCTCATAAAAAACTTTTTTCCCCCTTTAAATTTTTTTTGTAAAAAATCCTTCCCCCCGTCAGGGCCAAAAAATTTTTTTAAAATCACAATGCCTTGGGGAAACAGGTTTTTTTTTTTTAAAAGCCCTTTCCCCAAAAAAACCGGGAAAAAAATAAGAAGGGCCCGTTTTGTTTTTTTGGGGTGGCCCCGTTGGGCCCCCCCGTCCCCCCCCCTAGGGCCCCAAGGGGGGGCCCTTAAAACCCCCCCCAAAGGAAACCACCCTTTCCCGGGCCCCCCCTGTCCCCTTTTTGGGTCCCCAGAAAAACGGGGTTTTCCCCCCCCATTTAAATTTCCCGGTTGGAAAAAGCTTTGGCCCCCCCCCCCCCAAAAAAATTCCCCCCCAGAAAAAAGGATGGTTTGGGCCCCCGGTTTTTAAAGGGGCCCCCCCCAGGGGAACCCCGGTTTCCCCAAAAAGGTTTCCCCCCCCCCCAAACCCCTAAAACCCCTAAAACCCCCCCTTTCCCCCCAAAAAAATTTCCCCTCCCGGGGTGCCCCCCAAAAAAACGTTTCCCCCCCCCCCCCTTCCCCCCTCCCAAACCTTTCCCCAAAATGGCCCCCAAAACCCCAAAACCACCCCTTTTGGGAAAATTAAGTTTTTTTCAAAAAATGTTTTTGTTTTTCCTTTAAATAAAACACAACCAAAAAAAAGAAAAAAAAAAAAACATTTTTTCAAGCCTTTTTTTTAGGTTTTTTTTTTCCCCTGGGCCTTTTTTTTTCTTTTTTGCCAAATTTTAAAAAATGTCTTTAAAAAAAACAATTAAAAAAAAAATTCCCAATTTAAAATTTAAAAAAATGGGGTTTTTTTTTTTTAAAATTTTTTTTTTTTTACTTTTTTTTTTTTAAAAAAATTTTTTTTTTTTAATTTTAATTTCCTTTCCCGCCCCGATCAAAACCCAAACCCCGGGGGCCTTTTTGGGAAACCGGAATCAAAAAATTTGGGTTTAAAGAACCCTGGGAAAAAAAAAGGGGGGCCTTTTCCCCCCCCAAAAGCCAAACCCGAAAAAATTCCCCCCCAACATTTAAAAATTTTAAGGCCCCTTTTAAAAGGGTTTGGGCCGGTTTTTTTCCCCGCCCCAAATTTTTTTAACCCAAAATCATCCATCCCCAAAAGGGCCCCCCCGAGGCCCCCCCCCTTTAAAAGAAATTTCCCCTCAAAAAAAACCCAAAAAAACGCCCGGAAAATTTTTTTCAAAGGGGCCCCCCCCCTTTTTGAAAAGGTTTTTTTTTTTGGGGGGTTTTTTGATTTTTCCCCTTTAAATTTCCCCCACAAAAAATTTTTTAAATTTCCTTTTTTTAATTGGGGGGGGCCCCACTTAAATTTTCCCCCTTTCCCCTTTTTTAAATTTGGGTTTTTTTTTTAAAAGCGATTTTTTTAATTTTTTAGATTTTTAAAGGAAAATTGGGGGGTTTTTTTTTAATAAAGGCCCTTTCCTTTTTTTTTTTTTTGGTTTTTTTTTTAACCAAAAATGCCAATGCCTGGCAAAAAAATCCCCCCCCGTAAAGTGGGGTTTTTCGTGGCCCCCAAAATTTTTTTTTTTGGGTGGGCCCCAAAAAAAAAAAAGTTTTCAAAAGCTTAGGCCCCCCCCCCCCTTTTTTTTGGCCTTTCCCTGCCCCTTTTTTTGGGTTTTTTTTTTTTTCAAAATTTCCCCTTCCCCCGTTTAAAGTTGGTTTTTTTTTTCTTTTTCCCGTTTTTTTTTTTAATTTTTTTGGTTTTCTGGGTTTTGGGGTTTGGGGGTTTGTGGGTTTTTGGGGTTGGGTTGTTGTGTGGGGTTGGGGGGTTGTGTGTGGGGTTTGTGTGGGTGGGGGGTTGGGGGGGGGTTTTTGGCCCAAAATTTTTTTTTTTTTTTTTTTTTTTTCCCTTTTTTTTTAAGCAAACGGTTTCCCCCCCCCCCCCTTTAAATAAAAAATTTTTGGGGACCCGGGTAAAAAAAATATGAATTTTTTTAATAAATTTAATTTCAGTTTTTTAAATCCCCCAAGGTTTTTTTTTCTTCACTTAAATTTTGGTTCCCTTTTTTAAAAAATCCCCTTTTTTTTTTTTAAACCCTTCCCCCCAAATTTTTTTTGGTTTTTAACAAAAACCCCATAGTTTTTTTTGGCCAAAAGGGCCCAGGTTTTTGGAAAAACCCACATTGTGGGCCATGGAAAAAACAAAAATTTTTTTTTTTTTTCCCAAAAAATTTTTTTTTTTAAAAAGGAAAAAGATTTTTTTTCCCCCTTAAAAATTTTTTTTTTCCCGGGGGAAAACCCAACCAAAATTCCCAAATTTGGTTTTCCCAAAAAAATTTTTTTTTTTTCAAACACTAAGTTAAATGTGCCCTTTTTTTAAACCCCTTTGGGGGGGGGGGGGAAAAAATTTCCCCCCGAAAATTTAAGGGGTTCCCCAAAGGGCCCCCCCCTTTGAAAGCCTTTTTTTTATAGGCCCCAATTGAAAACCCTCATTTTTTAAAACCCCAAAAAGGGAAAAGGTTTTTTTAACCCCCGGTTTTGGGTGTTTTAATTTTTTTTAAAAAACCCCCCCCCCTTTCCCCCCTCAAATGGGCCCTTCCCTTTTTTTTCGTGAAAATTTAAAGGGGAAAAAAACAAAAAAAAATTTACCCCCAAAACCCCCCCCCAGAAAAAAAAAATTGGGTTTTGAAAACCTTTCCCCCCCAAATCCCCCCCCCGGTTTTTTAATCCCCTTTGGGGGGGAATTTTTTTTCCCAAAAGGCCCCAAAGGGGACCCCCGTTTTTCCCTCTGCACAAAAAAAATATTAAAAAGCAAGTTAAAAAACCCAAAAATGGGGCCCCCCCCCAAGGGGCCCTCCTAAAACCCCCTCAAAGGAAGGGAAACCCTCCCCCTTTTTTTTGTCCCCCCCCCCCCCCAAAAACCCCTCCCCTTTTTTTTTTCCCAAAAGTGGGGGAAAAAAAACAATCCCCCAAAAAAACCCGGGAAAAGGAAAACCCGGGGGGAAATTTTCCCCCAAAGGAAAAACCCCGGTTTTTCAAAAAAAAGGGGAAAAAAAAAAAGGGTTTTTTTTAAAATTTCCCCCGTAAAAAAAATTTCCTTTTAAAAACGGGAAAAAAATAAACCCCGAAAGTCCGGCCCCCAGGGAAGGAAAAGAACACTGCCCTTTTCCCAAAAAATGCCCAAAAAAAAAAAAAGCCCAACCCCAAAGGTTTTTTTTTCAAAATGCCCCAAAAAGGGGGGCAAAAAAATTTTTTACTTTTTTTTTTGGAGGGAAAATTTTCCTTTTTGGTCCCCCCCCCGAAAAGAAACAAAAAAAAGAAACCTTTTTGGGGGGCCCTTTAAAAAGGAAACCAAACCCCCTTTTTTTGTTTTTTTTGGAAAAAAAAGGGGGGCTTTTTTTCAAAACCCCAAGAAAAACCTCAAAACCCCTGGGAAAACCAAAGGGGGGGGGGGCCCCCCAAAAAATCAAAGGCCCTTGGGGGGGGGGGGTTGGGGTTTTTTCCCCGGAAGGGACCCGGTTTGGGAAATTTAAAAAATAAGGGAAATTTTTCATCCAAGAAGGGAAAAAAAAAAATGTGGATAAAATTTTTAAGCAAAACCCCCTTTTAAGGAAAACCCGTTTCCCGGGGAAATTTTTTAAACTTGGTTCCCCCCCAAAAGGGTCCCCCTTCCCCAAAAAGGACCCAATTGGAAAACCCCCCAAAAATAAATTCCCCCAAATTTTTTTGGGGGGAATTGGGTTTTTTTGGCCCCCCTTTTCCCCTTTTGCAGAGGCCCGGGTTTTTAACCGGGGGTCAGGCCCCAATTTTTTTTTCCCTTTAAAAGGGCCCAACCAAAAGGTTCCAAAGTTTGGGGGGGCCCCCCAAAAAAAGCCCCCCCGCCTCAAATTCCCCCAAAAAAAAAAAATTTTTGTTGGGGCCCGAAAAAATGAAAAAAACCGGGGTTTGGGGGCAAAAGAAGGCCCCCAAAACCGAAACCCCCGTTTTTACAAAACCCCTTTTAAGGGCCCCGGGGGGGAAATTGGGGGCCCCCCCAAAAATTCCCCCCCCAAAATTAATTTTTTGGGGGAAAAACCCCTTTTTTGGGAAGGCTTTTCCCCCCCAAAAATTTTTTTAACCCCAAATTTTAAAAACCCCTTTTTTTGGGGAAAATTCCTTTTCCAAAAAACAAAATTTAGTGGGGAAATTTAAACTTCCCGGGGTTTCCCCCCCGGGGAAAAGGGGGAAAAGAAAAAAAATAAAAGCTGAAAAAAAAATCATTTTCCCTTTCCCTTTTCTATTTTATTCCCCGACATTTTTTCCCCTTTCCCCTTTAAAAAAAAAAGGGGGGTTTTTTTTTTCCCCAACTTACCTTAAAAAAAAAAGGGGAATTTTTTTTTTTAAAATAGGAAATTTTAAAAAATTTTCCAAAAGGGAAATTTTTTTTGAAAAATGAAAATTTTTAAAAAATTTTTGGCCTAAAAAGGGTTGGGGAAAGTTAAAAACCCCTTCCCCCACCTTTTTACCCGTATAATTTTTGGTTAAAAAAGTAACCCTGGGGGGGGGAACAATTAAATTTTTTTTTCCAATTGGCCCCAATTTTTTTTCAGGTTTTTTTTTCCCCTTTTCAAAGCCAAATTTGGGAAAAGGGTTTTTTTTTTAAAAATTTTTTTTTCCAAAAGGTTAACCCCCTTCCAAAGTTGAGAAACCCAAAAAACTAAAAAAAAAAAAAATCCCCGAAAAATCAACCAAATTGGGAAAAAATTTTTTTTTTAAATAATTTTTTTTTTTGCTTTTTTATTGGCCTGACATTAAAATAATTTTTTATAACCCTCCCAAAAAAAGGGAGAAATTAAATTTTTTTTGGGGAAAAACACCTTTTTTTTTTCCCAATTTTTCAAAGGGTTTATAAAGGGTTTTTTTCCCGGGAAGGGGTTCCCCCCCCCCCTTTTACCAGTTTTTTTGGGGAACCCCCCCTGGGAAAACAGGGAAATTTTTTTTTGGCCCCCCCCCTCCCCTTCCCCTAAAAAAAACCTTTTTCCAGGTCCTTTTTTAAAAAAAGGGTTTTGGGCCCCTTTTTCCCCCCGCTGGGGAATTTTCCGGGGCCCCTTTTAGCTTCCCTCCCAAAAAAAATGTTTTTTTTCCCATTTTTTGGGTTTTTTTTCCCTTTCCCCTTGGGAAAAACCCCCGGGGTTTGGGGGCCCCCCCCCAGGGCCCTTTTAAAAAATTTCTTTTTTTCCCTTAAAAGGAAAACCTTTTTCCCCTTTTTGTTTTTTTCCTTTGGGGGGTTTGGGGGGTTTTGGGTTTTTTTTTCCCCCGGGTTTCCCCCCCTTTTTTTTCCCCCCTGGGTTTTGGAAAAAAACCCCCCCCCCGACCCCCTTTCCCCTTTTAAAAGCTTTTACTTAGGGAGGAGGGGTTTTAAAGGGGCCAAGGAAAACTCGCGGTTTTCAAAAGGCCCCCCCCTTCCCTCCCCCCCTCAAAATTTGGGGGGCAAAATTTCCCCCTTTCCCCTTTTTTCCCCCCTTTTGCAAAAAAACCCCCAACCCCAAAAAAAATGAAAGTTTTTTACCTCCCATGATTTTTTAAAAAGGGTTTGGGGAAAAGGGTTTTTTTTTTTTTGTTTTTTTTTTTGGGGGTTTTTTACTCCCTGCCTTTTTTCCTTCCCCCCAAAAAAACGGGCCCAAAGGGGAAAATTTTTTGCCAAAAAAAATTAAAAATTTTTTTTTTTTCCCCCCCCCCAAAAGAAACCTTTCCCCCCTTCCCCCTTCCCCTTTTTTTTCCCGGGGGTCCATGGGGAAGATGGTCCCCCAAATTGGGAAACCTTTTAGGGAAAGGGGGCCCCCGGGAAACCCCCGCGCTGGGCCCCTTTAAACAAAAAGGGAAAAATTTGGGGGGTTGCCGGGAGAAAATTTTTTTAAAAACCCCTAAAGGAAATTTGGGGGGGTGGGGTTTTTTTCTAATGGGTTTTTTTTTTTTTTTTTTTTTAGGAACCCCGGGGGGGGTTCCCCCCCCGCCTTTTTCCCTTTTCAGGGCCCCTTGGAAACCAAGTTTCCCCCGGCCCCTGGTTAAAAAATTTTTTTTTGGGCCTTTATCCCCCTTTCCCCCCTTTCCCCCTGATCCCTTTGGAAAAGCCCCGCCCAGGTTTTTTTGATTTCTTTTCAAAAAAAAAGGCCCCCAGGGCCGAGGGGTTGGGGTTTTTACCGTCATTTTTTTTTGGAAAATTTTTTTTCCCTTTTTTTCCCCCAAAAAAATTGGCTCCAAAAGTTTTTTTTTTTTGTTTTTCCCTTTTCCCCACCCCCCCCCTTTTGCCCCAAATTTTCCCCCCCCCCCCCCCCTCCCCCCCCCCCCCTTTTTCCCCTTCCCCCCTTTGGTAAAAAAAAAATCCCCTTTAAATGTTTTCCCCTTTTTTCCAGCTTCTCTGGTCTTGGGGGGCCCTTTTTGGGGGGGAGAGGGTTTTTTTTTTTTTTTTGGGGGGTCCCTGTTTTTTTTGTTTAGGGTTTTGGGGGGGGGCCAAAAAAGGGGGTTTCCCTTTTTTTTTTTTTCCCGGTAACCCAGGTTTTTTTTCCCCAAAAGGGTGGGGAGTTTTTTTTTATAAAAGGTAAAAGAGTGGGGAAACAGGGGAAAAATTTTTCTTAAAAAAAAAACCCAACAGTCCCCCCCTGTTTAGAGCCCGAAAAATTTTTTACGGGTTTTTGGGAGGGGAAACAAAATTTCTTAAGGTTCCCCCCCCCCTTCCAAAAAAAAATTGCCCCCTAAAATTTTCTTTTAAAAATTTCCTACCAAAAGGGGGGATGTTTTTTCCCCCCGGGGTTTTTTTTTTTTTTAGGAAATTCCGGGCCCCCCCCCACAGTTTTTTTTTAAAATGGGGGAAACCCCCCTGAAAAAAAAAATTCAGACCTCTACCAAAAGCCTTTTTTTTAAAAAATTTTTAAAAACCCGGCCAAAAAACCCGGGAAATGTAATTTAATAAATTTTTTTTTTTTTTCCCCCCCGGGAAAAATTTTTTTCCTTTTTTCCGGGGATTACGCCCCCTTTTTTTTAAAAAAGGGTTTTTTTTTTTTCCCCCTTTTTGGGTTCAAAAGAAATGGAAGTTATGGGAAAAAAGCTAAACAAAAGGTTTCCCCTTTGGGACCTGCCGGGGGGGGTGGGTTTTTTCCAAAAGGGCCCAAAAAATTGCAACCCCAAATTTTTTTTTTTGTAAGGTTGGGGGGTTAAAGAAAAAATGGGGTTTTTACTCCCAAAAGTAAATGTTTTAAACAAAAAAAAAAAAATAAATTTTTTTAAAATTTTTCCAAAGGGAACAAAAAATTTTTTTGTTTAAATTGGTTTTTTTTAAACGTGGGGTGGGGAAAAAAAAATTTCCCTTTTGTTTTTCCCCGCTTTTTAACGTTGGGGGAAATTTAAAAAAAACAAAAACACCCCAAAACCCCAAAAATTTAAAGGGAAAAATTAAAAAAATTGGTTTTGAAAAGTCCGAGTCCGATAAAAAAATGTAATTTTGGGGAATTTGGGGGGTTTTTAAAAAAAATTAAAAGGACAAATAAATAAAAGAAAAAAAGAAAAAAGGTGGGGGTAAAAAGCAAAAAATATTTTTTTTTAAAAGGAAAAGAGCCTTTTGGGGGTAAAAAAATAAAGTTTTTTTACTGGGGAAAAAAAAAGTTTTTGAATACACTCCCGATTTTTTCCCAAAAGGGTTTTTTTTTTTTTTTTTTACAAAAAGGCCAAAAGTAGAAAGGTTTCCCCCCCGGGAAATTTTTTTTTTTTAAAACAAAAAGGTAAAAACTTTTAACTGGGGGGGAGGCGGAAAACCCAAAAAAAAAAGAAAAACTAAAAAAAAAATCACAATTTTTCCCAAAGGAATTTTTTTTTTTAAATAATTTTAAATTTTCAAATTTTTTTTTTTTTGCCCGACATAAGTTAAAATTTTTTTAAACCCCAAACCCCATTTAAAAAAATTTCCCCCGGGCCCTTTTTCACAGACCCGGTTTTAGTTTTTTTTTTTTTTTTGAAGCCCCCCCCCTGTTTTTCCCAAATCAAATTTTCCTGTAATTTTAAACCTTGGGGACCCTTTTTTTTTTTTTTTTTTGAAAATTGTTTTTTTTTTCCCGTAAAAAAAAGAAACCCTTTTCCCCCAAAACCCAATTTAAAAAACCCAAATTTTTTTCTCCCACAAAAGGGCCCCCAAAAACCCAGAAAAAACCCCTTTTTTTAAGGACACCAGGGAAAACAATTGGGAAAAACCCTTTCCAAAAAAGGGCCCGGGGGTGGGGGTACAGGAAAACCCCCTTGGGAAAACAGCCTTTTTTGGGGAGAAGGCCCCAAAAAACTGTTTTTGGGGCCAAAAATTTTTTTTGAAAAATTTGGGAAAAAATTTTTAAGATTTAAAACCCGGGGCCCCCCCAACCAAACCCTTTGGTTCCCCCCGGGGGGGTTCCCCCTTGGGGAAGATTTCCCCCCCACCTTCCCTGGGGGGGAAACCCCCAAATTTAAATCCCTGGGGAAGGGAAGGGGGGGGGGATCCCCCGCCCCAAAAACTAAAAACGGCAAAAAGGGCCCCGGGGCCCAAAGAACCCCCAAGAGGGGGCCCGGGGGGCCCCTGGTCCCCCCCCCCCAAAAAAAAACCCTTATTAAAAAACACCCCAAAAAAACCTTCCCCCTTTGGGAAATTTTAAAAAAAAAACCTGGCCCGTGGGCCCCCAAGGTTTCCCCCCCCCCTGCCCCAAGCCAAACCCCAGGTTCCCCGGGCCCCCCTTCCCCCCCCCGAAAAATTTTTTTGGGCCCAAAGGCCCCTTCCCCGGGAAAAGGAAAAACCAAAAAGGGGGGAAAAAAAGGGGGGGGAAAGGGCCCTGGTTTTTTTTTCCCCTGAAATTTAAAAAAAAAAATTTTAAACTTTTTTTTTTTGGGCCCTTAAAAATTCCCCCCCCTCGCCCGGGTTTTTTTTAGGAAAAAGGGGAAAGGATGAAATTAAAAACCCCAAGAAAAAACCCAAAATTTCCCCACCGTGGGAAAACAAAAAGGGGGGGTTTGGGGGAAAAAAATCAATTCCTTTTTTGGGGGTTTCCTTTTTTTTTTCCTTTCCCAAAAGGGGCGGACGACCCGGGGAAACCCTAAAATTTAGGGGGGGGGTGGATGGGGGGGCCCCAAATATTTCCCCAAAATTTTTTGGCCCAAAAAAACCCCCCCCCTTTCCCCTAAAAAATTTTGGTTGAAAATTGGGGGCCCCTGGGCCCGGTTCCCCCCCCCTTTCCCCGCATGACAAGACCCCGAAAACCAACCAGGGCAACCCAAAAGGGGTGGCCCCCCTTTTTTAAAAAAAAACCCAAATCCCCCCCCCCCCTGGGGGGTGGGCCCCAGCCCAAATTTTTCCCCCCGACCTTAAAAAAACCCAAGAAAAATCCCTTTTGGGGGGGGAGCCCCCAAAATCCCCCCGTATTTGGGCCCCCCGCGACAGGGGCCCCCAAAAAAACCCGGAAAAGGGTCTGGGAAAAAAAAAGGGCCCCCCCGGGAATTTGGGGGGGGGTTTGGGGGAAAAAACCCCCCGCTGCCCGTGGGGGGGCAAACCCCGGTTTCCCCCGGGCCTACGGAAAACCCTAAAAAGAATTTTTCCCCTTTTTTTAAATTGGGGCCCCAAAAGGGGAAAAATTTTAAAATTTTTAAAACCCAAAAAAAATTTAAATTTTTTTGCCCTTTTTCCCCATGTAATCCCCAAAAAACTTAAAGTCCCAAAGCAAAAAAAATTGCCAAAAATTTTAAAAAAACTTTTTTAAAAAAACCATACAATTGGTTTTAAAATTTTTCCCCCCGGGTTTTTTTTTTTTTTTTTTGATTTTTTTTTTCCCCCCCCCTTTTTTTCAGTTTGGAAAAAAAATTTTTAAAAACCTTTTTGGTAAAAAAAAATTAACAGGACCTCTAAAATGGGTTTTTTTTGGGGGAAAAAATAGGAAAACCCCCAAAAAAAGGCAGTGGGAAAAAAAATTAAATTTGGTTTTTTTCCCCCCCCCTTTTAATAAAAAAATTAATTTTGGGGTTTTTAAAAAAATAAAAAAGGGTTAAAAAATTATTTTTTGTGAACCCCCGTTGGGGGGGTTTTTAAAGAACCCCATGTTTAAAAAAAAGGGGGAAAGCAGTCCCCCCCCCCCCCTAAGGGGCCAAAAGGGTTTTTTAGATCCGGGGGGTTTAAAACCCGGGCCCCTTTGTTAAAAAAAGTGACAAAAATTTTTTTTTAAAAGGCCCGGTTTTTTTCCCCGGGGCCCCGGAAAGGCCCCCGGTTTTTTTGTGGGGTTCCCCCCAATAAAAATGTTAAAAAAAATTTTAAGTGGGGCCCCGGGGGGGTTTTTTTGGGTAACCCCGTTTTTTTTTTTTGGGGGGTTTGGCAATGTTGGGGGCCCCGCGTTTGGGCCAAAAAAGGTTTTTTGGCCTTTGGTTTTTGGTGCGCCAAAGGGGCCCCTTTTTTTTTTGTTTTTAACAACGTTTTTTTGGGGGTGTTGGGGGAAAATTTTTTAAAAAAACCATTAACGGGCCCAAAATTTTTTTTTTTTGGGGGGTGGGGCCCCCGGGTTCCCCCCCCCCCCCCGGCCCCTTTCCCCTGAGTTCCCCCCTACACTGATTTTTGGGCCCCCCCGAAAACCCGAAAACCCCCAACTTCCTTTCCTTTCCCCCTCCCTTTTTTGGGGCCCCCCCCCAATTTTAAAAACGGCCTTTTAAAATTTTATTCCCCCCCTCACTCCCCCCAAACAAAAAACGGGAATTTCCCCACAATTTAAAGGGCTTTTTCACCCCTGGGAAAATTTTGGGGAACAAAAAAAAAAAAACCCCCCAACCAAAAAGATCTTTTTTTTTTTGGGACACCTTGGGGTTTAAACCCCCGTTGGGGGAAAACATTTTTTGAAAAACAACCCCCGAAAAACCCCCCTCCCATCCCAAATGGCCCGTTTCCAATTTTAAAAAAAACCTTTTTTCAAAAAAAAATTTTGGAAAAGATTCCCGGCCCTTGGGGGAAAAGCCCCCTTTTTTTTTGGGTTTAAAAAGTGGATTAAAAACTGAAACCCCAAGGGTCCCCAAAGGTTTTCCAAAACCCCCGGTTTTAAAAAAGTTAAAATTAAAAAAAATTAAAGAAAAACATTTTTTTTTTAACAGCTTTTTAACCCCAGTTTTAAAAAAAGTAAAAAAATTTTTTAATTTCCCCCATCAGAAGAATTTTTTTTTTTTTTTTTTCCAAATTTCTTTATGTTTTTTTTTCCGGTTTTTTTTTAAAAAAAAAAAACCCAAAAAAAAAGGGGGAAATTAAAAAAATTTTTTTTTCCCCCCCCAAAAAAAAATTTTTGGCCAAAGAAAGAAAAAAAACCTTTAAAACCCAACCCTTTCCCCGGCCAAAACCGAACAACCCAAAACCTTTCGTTTTAAAGTTTTTTTAAAATGAGTTTTAAAAAAAACCCCTTTTTTTTAAAAGTTTCCCTTTAAAAATAAAAAATTTAAAACCCTTCTTTAAAGGGGGGGTTTGGGGGGGCCCCCGGGGGGGGGTTTTGGCCCCCGGGTTTGGGTTTTGGCCCGGGTGGGTTTTTTTGGGGGCCCTTTTTTTTCAATTGGGAAAAAGGGGTAAAAAACCCGTTGGGGGGATTATTGGAAAAAAAAAAAACCCCCATAGCAAAAAAAAAATTTTCCCGAAATTGGGAAATGGGAATAAAATAAAAAAAACCCCAAAAACCCTTTTTTTTTTAAACCTTTTTAAAGTTTTCAACATTTTTTTTTTTTTTTTTTTTTTTTTATTTTTTATTAAAAAACTTTTTTAAAAAACCCAAAATAACCCACTAAAATTTTTTTTGGAAAAAGGTTTTTTTAAATTCCCCTCCCTTTTTTCCCCCTAACCCAAAATTTAAAATTTTTTTTAAATTTCCCAAAATTCCCCAATTTTTTCCCCCAGTAAAAAAAAGGCCCCCCCCCGTAAAAAATTTAAAAAAAAAAATAGGCAAAAAATTCCCCGCCCATAAAGGTTGGGTCCCGGGAAAAAAGGGGGCCCCCCGTGGGGGCCCCCCATAAACCCCTTTCCGGTTTTTTTTATTTTCCCCCCACTTTTTAGAAAAAAAGGGGGGTTTTCCCCCCAAAACAATCCGTTTTCCCCCCTTTCCCCCCCCCCAAAAAGAGCCTTTTGGGCCCAAAATTTTTTTTCCCCCGGGAAACCGGGAAAAGAAAAAGGAAACCCCGAGGGGCCCAAAATGCCCAAGGGGGAACCAAAAAATTTTTAAAATTTTTTTTAAAAGGGGGCCCAGGGGAAGGGGGGGGAACCCCTTTTTTACCTTTTTTTTTTTATTTAAGGGAAAAAAATTTAAAGGAAAATCCAAAAAATTTTTTTCCCCGAAATTCCCCCTTTTTAAAATTTTTCTTTTTTTTTTTAAAAGCCCCTTTTTTTTAAAAATTTTTTTTTGGGGCCCCCGTTCCCCCCCCCCGGGAAAGGGGGTTTTGGGGGTTTTTTTTCAAAATTTTTTTTTTGGAAAGAAATTATTTCCCCATTTATTTTTTCCCCCCAGGGGGGGGGAAAAAATCAAGGGTTTTCAAAACTATGGTTTTTTTTTTTTTAAAAAAATCCCGGTTTTGGGGAAAAAAATTTTTTTTAAACATTTTTCCCCCCTTTTTTTTTGTTTTCTTTTTAAAGCCAAAAAAAAGAGAGGGGGTGGGGGGGTTTTTTTTTAAAAATAAAACAAAATTTTTGACTTTTTTTTAGAAAATTCCCCTAAATAAAAGGTTTTTTTGGGGGGGAACCTTTTTAAAAAAAAAAAGAAGAAAAGGTTTTTTTTTGTTTTTTCAATTTTTTTTTTTTTTTTGGGTTTTGGGGGGGTTTTTTGGTTTTTTCTTTTCCCCCCTTTTTTCCCGAGCGAGCCCGACCCAAAAAAAACCCGTAAAACCTTTGGGCCCCCCCGCAAAAAAAGGCCCCCGGGGGCCCCCGAGACGGGCCCCCCTTAAAGGGGGCCCGGGCCCCCCCATGAAAAACTTCCCTCGGCCCCCCTTCCCCGAGGCCCAAAAAAAAAACAAACCCCCCCAAAAAACGCTGGAAACGGGGGAAAAGGAAAAAACTGGTGGGGTTAAAAAAAAAACTTTTTTTTAAAAGGGGTTTTTTTAGTTTAAAGGAAATTTTCCCCCCCTGCTTTTAAATTAAATTTTTTTTAAAGCAAAAAATAATAAAATAATAAAAATAATTTTATTCCCATTTTTAAACAGAAATTTAAAAGCCCAAAAATTTTTTTTGAACAGATAGGAGAAAAAAAGACCAAAAAAAGGGGGGAATTTAGTTTGGGGGTTTTTTAAAAAAAACAAATTAAAATCCCCCCCCAAAAATTTAAAAAAAGTAAAAGTTTTGCCCCAGCCCCTTAAATTTCCCCCGGGGGGGCCCCCGTTGGGCCTTTGAACCAAAAAAAAAAAAACTTTTTTGGGCAGAAATTAGGGGAAAAACCCAAATGGGGTTTTTTTTTTTCCCCCTTTCCCCCTTTTAAAATTTTTTTCCCGTCCCACAGCCCTAAAAATTTTTCAAATTTTAAAACAAAACCTTTTGAAAAATTAAAGGCCCGGGGTTTTTTTTTAGGGGGTTTTTTTTCCCCCCCCCCGTTTTTTCCAGAGGCCCAAAAGTGCCCAGGGGTTTTAAATTTTGGGTATTTGGGTTTTTTCCCCCCCCTTTGAAATTTTAATTCCCCCCCTTTGGGTAACCTTTTTTGGGGGGTCCCCCCCGAAGGGGGGGGGCTAAAATTTTGGGCCCCAAAAACAAAACCCCATATTTTTTTTTTTTAATTTTTTTTAAAAGGGGGAAAAAGGGGGGGAGATTTTAAAATGGGGGGGTGGGGTAAAAATTTTCGTTTTCCCCCCAGGGGGGGGAAATGGGGAAAAGGAAAAAATGGTTTTCCCCCAAAATTTTTTTGCCCCCATTTAAATGGACTGTTTTTTTTGGAGGAAACCCCGGAAACCTTTTCTCCCCCCTTCCCCCCAAAATCTTTAAAACCCTCTGAAAAAACCTTTTTCCCAAAATTTTAAAAAAGGCTTTTTTTTTAAAAGTTAAAAAAAAAAAAAAAAAGGGAATGGTTTGGGGGAAAAAAAATTCCAAGGGGGGAAATTTTTTTAAATTTTGGGGAAGGGCCCCTTTGGGGAAAAAAAAGGTTTGGTTTTAGGGAAAGGGGAACGACCCATTCCCTTTTTTTTTTTTTCAAAAAACCCAGGCCCTTTTTTTTTTTTGGCCCCCCCTTTTCCCCCCTCCCTTTGGGCCCCTTACTTTCCCCTTTTGTTCCCCTTATTTCCTTAAAAAAGAGAAAAACGTTGTCCCCCTTTCCCCTTTCCCCCGGTTTTTTTTTTAAATTCCGAAACCAAGTTTTTTCCCTTTTTGCCCCTTTTAAATTTTCCCCCTTTTTTTTTGGGGAATTTCCCCGGGCCCTTTAAAATTTTCCCCAAAAGGGGAAAAAACCAATTGGGCCCGCAAAAGGGAACCCCCAAATTTTTTGGGGGGAAGGAATTTTAAAAAAAATTTTAGGTTTTAAAAAGGAAAAAAGGTGGGGGAAAAAAAAATAAGCGATATTCCCGAAACCCTTTAAAATTAAAATTCCCCTTTAATTTAAAATTTTTTTTTAAAAGGGGGCCCCCCTTTCCCCGCAAAGAGGAAACCCCTTGGGGAAATTAAGGGTTTTTTTAAGCAAACCCTTTTTTTTTGGTTTTTTCAAGTTTAAAAAACATCTAACTTTTTTCCCCTTCCGAAAAAGAAAAAATTCCCCCAAAAAAAGAAAATTTAAAAACATTTTTCCCCCCATACACTTTGGGGAATTTTTTTAAAAAAAAATTTTAATTTTAAAAAAGCTAAATTTTTAAAAAGAGGGTACGTAAATTTTAGTAATCGGTTTTTTTTGGGAAAAAGGCCCAATTTTTTTAAAAATTTTTCAAATAGCCCGTTTTTTTTTTTTAGAAATTTTTTTTTTTTTCCCCCCTTTTTTGAATTTTTTCCCCCGGGGATTTGGGAAAAGTTGGAAAAAAAGTCCCTATGGAAAAACAAAACCCGGAAAAAAACCAAAAAATCCCAAAATGACCCTTTTTTTTTTGGGCCCCCCTTTTTTTCCCCCCAGTGAAATTAGGGTTTAAAAATAAGCCCTTTTTGGCCCCTTTTTTTTACAAAAAATTTTTTTTTTAACCCGTGCCCTTTTATAAATTTAAATTTCCCCTAACCCCCTTGAACCCTTTTTCCCCTTTTTTGTTTTTTGGTCCCCCCAATGAATGGGAAATTTTATATTTTTAAATTTTTGGGGGGGACTTTTTTTTTTTTTTAAATATAATTTGAATTCAAACCCAAACTAATGTTTTTAATTTGTCCCCCCTTTTTTAAATTAATTTCCATTTTTTTAAAAAAAATTTTTTTTTCTCATTTTTGGGGGAAAATTTTTGGGCACCAAAGGGAAAAAGTTTTTTTTTTTTTTAAAAAAGGTTTTTTTCCCCTTTTCCCGAAAATTTAAAATTTCCTTTTGAAATAATAAATTTTCCCCCTTTTTCAAAATTCCCCCCCCTTAAAATTAAAAAAAATTACCTCTTTTTTCCCCGGGCCCCCCCCTTTCCCCGGAAAAGTCCCCCCAAAAAAAATTCCCCCTTTTTTAAAACCCGGCAAAAAAACCCTAAAAATTTTTTTGAAATTTTAAAAATTCCCCAAAAACACCAAAAATTTTTCCCTTTAAAAATTTTTTTATTTTTATTTTTTTAAATTAAATAATAAAAACAAATTAAAAAAAAACCCCCAAAACACAACCCCCCACACCACACACAGGTTTTTTTTTTTTTTAAAATAAAAGTAAATTTCCCAAAGAAAAACCCGGTTTTCCCCCCAATTGGGCCCCTTTGGGGCCCCCCCAATTTGCCAAAAGGGGAATTGGCCCCCTTGGGGGGGGGGGGAGAAAACAGAGATTTTTAAAAATAAACCGTTTTTTATAACCCCTTTGGGGGAAACCCACCCCCACGGAAATACAAATGTTTTTTTTTTTGGGGACCCCCCCCTTTAAATTTCGGAAAAATTTGAAAATTTCAAAAAAATGGGAAATTTTTTCTTTTAAAACCCTTTTTCCCCCTTTATTTGTTTGAAAAGATGTTTGGACTCCCTTTTTTTTTGGGGGCCCAAAACCAAAAAAAGATCCCAAAAATTTTCCTTTTTTTAAAGTTTTTTTTCCCCGGGGCCCCCTTAAATTTGGGGGGGGGTTTTTTTGAAAAAAAGGTACTTTTTAGCCTACCCCCCTAAAATTTTGTAAAGGTTTTAAAACCCCCGGTTTTTAAAAAAGAAATTTCTTTCCAGAAACAAAAAAAAACCGGGTTTTTTTTTTTTTTTCCCCCCGGGGGGGAAAATTTTTTTCCCCCCCCAAAATCCCTGTTTTTTTTAAGTGGGGGAAAATTTTTTTTTTCCCCAGCCCCACCTTTTAAAATGCCCACCCCTTTTTTTGGGCCCGGAAAATGTAAAGGGGGCCCATTTCGTTTTTCCCCCCCCCCCTTTTTTCTTTCCAAACCCCGTTTTTAAGAAAGGTTTTAGAAGGGTTTTCCCCCCAAAATTTTTTTCCCCAAAAATTTTTTTTCCCTTTTTTTTTCCCCCTTTCCCCCGCTGCCAAAAAGGGCGGCTTTTGGTTTCCCGGGGGAAGGTTTTTTTTTTTTCCATTTTTTTTTTTTTTTTAAATTTTTTTTTTTTTTCTCAAAGCTTTTTTCCCTTTGCTGGGGCCCCCGGGTTTTGCGTGTCCCAACCCTTTTTTTTGGGCCCTTTTGGGGGGTTTCCCCCCGGGGGCCCCCAACCATTTTTAAAAAACCCTGGGGAGCTTTTTTAACTTTTAAAACTTTCCTGGGCCCCGGGGAAAAAAAAATTTTTGGGGAAAAAAAATTTTTTTGGGAAAAAAACCCCCCCGGCCCTTTTTTAAAACCTTTAAAATTTTGCTTTTGGGCCCGAGGTGAATTTTTTTTTTCCCCTTTTTTTGAGGGGGTTTTTTAAAAACTTGAAGTAGAAAAAAAAGGGGCTCGTTTTTTTTTTTGTGGGTTGGGCCCCATCTGGGGGGGTTTGGGGCCCCCCCCTTGACCCCGGAAGAAAAAAAATTTAAAAGGGAATACAACATCTCATCTAGAATTTCTTTTTAAACCCAAACATTTTTAAAAAAATCCTTTTACCCCAAAATTTTTTATTTTTTTACCCTTTTTAAATTTTTAAAAACCCTTTTTTTAACAACAATTTAAGGGTTCAAACCAAAAAAAACCTTCCCCATAAAAAATTGGGGCCCCCCCCCCCGGAAAAAGGGGGGTTTTTTTTTCCCAAAACCCTTTTTGGGGCCCCAAACCCCGGCCAAAAACTTTTTTTATCCTTTAAAACCCCCCGGGGGGGAAGTCCAATTTACCCCCCCCAAATTTCCCCCCTAATGGCAAAAAATTTTTTAAACAAATTTTTTTTTTTTTTTAAAAATTTTTTTTTTTTTTTTTTCAAAAATTTTTTAAAATTTAAAAAAAAAATTCCAGAAAAAAAAAAACCCCCCATTTTACAAAAAGGTTTTTTTTCCAAATCCCCAGTCCCCCCTAAATTGGGTTAATTAAACCCCCCTTTTTAAAAAGCGATTTTTCAGCTTTGGGGGGTCCTTTTTGGGTTTAAGGGTTCCCCCCCCCCCCCCTAAAAGCGTTTTTTAAACCCCCCCGGAAAATTTTAAAAAATGTTTTTTTGGGCCCCCTTTTTTTAAATTTTTTTTTTTTAAATTTCCTTTTAAAACTCTGTCCCCCCCCTTTGGGTTTTTTTGATCAAAAACTTTTGAAAAAAACCCCTTTTTTTTTTTTCCCCCCCTTTGGGCCCCAGGGTTTTTTTTAAAAAATATTTTTTTGGGCCCAAAAAAAGGGAAATTTTTCCCGGGGCCCTTTCCCCGGGAAATTTTTCTTTTCCCCCCCTTCCCCTTTGGGAAAGGAACTTTCCCAAAAATGGGGAAAAATTTTTTCCCCGGGGGCCTTTTTTTGGGTTTTTTTTTGGGGCCTGCTTTAAAAAATTTTGGAAATTTTAAACCCCCCCCAGTAAAAAAAACGGGGGGAAAAGGGAGACCTAAAAAACCGGGTTTTCCCCTTTCCCAGGGGTTTTTTTTTTTTTTTTCCCCCGGGGCCTTTTTTGCTTCCTTCCCCCTTTTTTTTTTTTTTTTTTTCCCGAAAAAAAAAGTCCCCCCCTTAAAGATTTAGAAAAAACCCAAAAAACATGAAAAAAGCCCCGGCCCCCAAAAAAATTTCCTTTTTAAAAAAAAATGGAGGAAATTTTGGGTTTCTCCCAAATAAAATTTTGGGGGTTTTTTTTTTTTTGGGGAAATTTTTGGGGGGTTTCCCCAAAAAAAAAGCCCCCTTTTTTTTTTTCCAAAAAACAAAATTTTGAAAATTGGGTTTTTTTTTTTCCAACCCTTTCCCCCCTTTTTTTTTTCAATTTTCTTTTTTAAAATGCCCCTTAACCCTTTTCTTTTTTTGCCCCCTTTTTTGCAAAAAGGGGAAAAAAAGTTTTTTTTTTTTTTTGAAAAATTTTTTTTTTTTCCCCGAAACAAACCCCCCCTTCCTTTTTTCACCTTTTTGTCCAAAATTAAAGGTTTTTAAATTTTTTTTGGAATTAAACAAAAGGGTTTTTTTTTGATCCCATCCCCCGGTCCCTTTCCCCCCCCTAAACACAGCCCCCCTTTTAAAATCTTTGGGGAACTGTTTTTTTTTTTTTAAAAATTAAAACCCGGTTTTAAATCCCCTGAGCCCTTTTTTTTTTCCCCCCTCCTGGGCCAAAAAATGAGGGAAAAGGGCCCCCTGGTTAAAAACTTTTTTTTTTCTGAAAAAATGGGGGGGGGGGAAATTTTATTTTCAAGGTTTTGGGATTAAAAAAACTTTTTAAGCCCCCTTCCCAAAAGGGGGATTTTTTAAAGGGCCCCCCTAAAAATTTTTTTTTTTTTCCCATCTAAAACCCAAAAGGTTTCCCCTTTTTTTGGGGGGCCCAAATTTGGGGGAAAAACCTTCCCCCTTTCCCTTTTAAAAAACTGTGTTTTTTAAATTTTAAAATGCTTTCCCCAAAGGGGAAACCCCCCAACAGATTAAATGTTTAAAAATTTGGTTGGGGGAAAAAAGATGAGGGTTTGTCCCCTTTTAAAAAAAACCCTGGTTTAAAAAACTATTATTTTTCAAAACAAAGGGTTTAGTTCCCCCCCCCCGGGGAACTGAATTTTAAAGGTTTGGGGGTCCCCCCCCGAGTGGCCCCCCAAAATTTGGTTTCCCAAAAGGCCAAAAATGGCCCCAAACCGGAAATGGGTTTTGCCCGTGGGGGACCTTTGAGATTCCCGGTTTTTTTGAAAATTCCCCGGCTTCCTTGGGCCCCTAAAACCGGGCCCCCCGACCCGGGAAGGAACCCCCCGGGCGGCCCCCAAAAATTTTTTCCCCAGCGTCCCGTCCCCCAAAAGGGTTAAAGGGGGAAAGGGAAAAAGGGGCCCCCCAAAAAAATGGTTTGCCCCCCAGTTTGGTAAAAAGGGAAAAGGCCCCCCTTTTGGGAAAGCCCAGGGTTTTTTTTTGGGGGTTTTTTTCCGATTTTTTTCCGTAAAAAAAAAAAAAAATAAAATAAAAAATGTTAAAAGCCCAAAATCCCAAATTTAAATTGGTTTAAAAACCCCCCCCTCCCGGATTAAAAGCCCTTCCCCCCTTGGGGTTTTTAAAAAAACCCCCAAAAAAAAATAAAAAGTTTTAAAAAAGTAAATTTAAAAGTTGACTTTTTTTTTTTTAAACCAAAAATTTTTTTTTCTTCCCCGGAAAATTTAAAATTTAAAAGCTTTTTCCAAAAAAAAAGGGGTTTTTTAAATACCCTTTTTTTCTCAAAAACCCCCTTTTTTTGAAAAAAAACCCTAGTTTTTTTCCCCCTTTTTTACTTAAAAGGGGGTTAAAAATTTTTTTTTAAGGGCCCCCCTTTTAAAAAAATAAAAAAATTTTAAGTGGGAAAAAAAAAATTTTTTTAAATTTAAAGGCCCGTAAAAACAAAAAAAAAATGGGGAAAAAGTCCCAAGGGGGGGGTTAACTTTTTTTCCCCCAAGGGACCCGGTTTAAATTTTTTTTAAAAATTTCCCCCCCAAAAAAATTTTTTTTTCCCCGGGGGTGAAAAAATTTTTTGGGCCCCAAACTTTTTAGGCCTTTTTTTGTGCCCGGGGCCCCGAAAAACCCAAACCCATTTTTTGATTTTTTTAAAAGGCCCTCTAAAAAATTTTTTTTTAAATTTTCCTTTTTTCCTGGGGGTTTTAAAAAAAATTATTTTAAAAAAATTTTTTTTAAAACGTTTTTAAATTTTTAAAACCCCAAATAATTTAAGGGAAAGGCCCCAAAACCCCTTCCCCGTTTTTAAAAAATACCCACATACCCTTTTTTTTAAAAAACTTTTTCCCCCCTTTTTGGGTTTTTGTTTCCCCCCTTTAAATTTTTTTAAACCCCACATTTTTTTGGGGAAAAAATTTTTCCCCCCTTTTTTTTTAACCTTTCTTTCCCCCCCCTTGCCCCGGGCCCCGTTTGGGGAGTTTTTTTTTTTTTTCCCGGGGGGGGCCCCCCCCCACAAAATTTTGGAAATTTATATTTTTGGCCTTAACCCTTTTGTTTAATTAAAATTTTTTTTGGGGAACAATGGTTTAAGGGGCCCCCATTTTGGAAAAACATTTTAAAAGGCTCCCCCGCCCCCAGGTAAACCAAATTTTTAAACCCCGGAAAAACCCGGTTTCAACCGGTTTTTTTTTAAAAAAAGGGCGGGCTGGGAACCCCCCTTTTTTGGGTTTTTAAGTTTTTTTCCCAAGATTTTTTTTAGGAATGGGGTTTGATTTTTATAGGACCCAAATTTTTTAATTTTTAATTTTTTTAACCCCCCAAAAGTGT
>JAGTTL010000877.1:0-23694 GCA_036851935.1 Coregonus suidteri
ATGGTAAAGCAGGTGTGTTGGGTTTTGGTGGTTGGATTGCCAGTGTGTTGGATTGCAGTGTGTGTTGGGATTGCAGTCTGTGTTGGGAATGCAGTGTATGTTGGGATTGCAGTGTGTGCTCAGTTGGTAGAGCATGGTGCTTGCAATGCCAGGGTTGTGGGTTTGATTCCCACGGGGGACCAGTACAGAAAACATTTATATGACTCACTACTGGAAGTCACTCTGGATAAGAGCATCTCCTAAATGACTAAAATGTAAATGTTAACCAAGGTGGTTTACTGGGTTGGTTGATTATGGTCTATATACAGTACAGTATGGCTGGACGGTAAACAGTACAGAGGGACTTCCTTGATTGTAGCACCAGAAGAGAGAGAGAGTAAGAGACTGGGGACATGAAGTGACAGTTCACACCCATTAGAGTCTCACACAGGGCTCCTGATCAAGAGGAGGAGAAGCACACTGAGAGAGAGGTAATGTGCTGATTAAGTCAATTTTCTGCATGGATCGAAAGACAAGCTATTTAACCATTATATATTTTTGTCTCGTTACATTGAATGACTTAAAACTTGATTATGACTACGTAATGTAATGGTAATGTTCTATTAATCATTTAGGGCATTGCAACCCATTGCTTCATAAGGCTTTATATAGCCTAGGCATAATTATTTATGAATGGGTTAAAGATATTTATGAGCAGATATTAACGCCTATCGGGCATTATAATACATTAATGGAGTCACTCATAAGGAGTTATTTATACATGGCTTGTATTGTGTTATGAAGAGGGCATTCATATAAACTGTTACCATAACTTTTTCTTTGACATACTCTCTAGGAATAATAGCAAAATACATCTTAGTTTAATAAATGTGCTAAGATGTTTGTTATGAATTACACTGTAGCACTCATAAAGTTGTAATGAAACATTAATATCAGATGTGTATGCTATGTTTGTATTATCACAAACACCATTTAATATTTTAGTTCACACTTATCTTGTGCTCCAGACCAGTAGACACAGACAGAGATATTGACCATACAGAAAGAGGAGAAAGAGGAGAGAGACCCCAGTGCTGTGGTTGATTCATCAAGGCAGTAGAGGCAGGATGTGGGTCCTCATCTGGGCAGCTCTACTTCTCTCTCTGACAGAGAGAACCACATGCAACAGTAAGGTCCCTTTTATCACTACTATTGGTAATGTAATAATCATTAGTAGATGTGGTAGTAGTAGTGGTATGGCAAATATCTCAATAGATACTATATCATACAAATGTTACGAACAAGTGAAGTAGTATCCAAGTGCTTTCTGCATTACTCATGGCTGTATAATTTCCCTCCATCAGAACAGCCACAAACACCCCACCAACAACAGCATCACCCTGGACCATCACCTTCAGTCCAGCAGAGATAACAGCAGAGAAGGGACTATGTGCTGTTATTTCATGTACCTTCAGTCATGCAGAGAACTTCAATCCTACTGCAGCAATATGGTTTAAATGCCCTGAAAATGGCAAATGTGATCAGGATGAAAACGTAATTATCCACTCTGAAACTCCCTCTAAAGCTCAGGAGGGTTATAAACAGAGATGTGTCTCTACTGGAGACTGATCTGACAAAGAAGAACTGTAGTGTAATCATCAACAACATCAGAAAGAATGATGCTGGAGAGTATCAGTTCAGACTGCTAAGTGCATATACATACTCCAAGAAAGTGAAAATCACAGTGAGAGGTATTTCATGACTATTATTATCAGTTACAGTGACAGACTATTACTGTAGTTCATTGTACACAGTACACACTTGCCAAGTTCCCTCTCAAGTCTCCCTTATTATAAAGTCCTCTCATAAGAGGACAAGATGTCATTACTGGGAGACTCCTATTCAGACTTAGCACATCAATGCTGCTCTCCTAAGGCTGATTATGTGTCACTGCTGTTTAGTACACATATGTAAAACTCACTTCTGTGTTTGTATTTCCTGTCTCCAGCTCTGACCCAGAAGCCCTCAGTGTTGACTCCTCCTCTGACAGAGGGAGAACCAGCTACTCTGACCTGCACTGCCCGGGGATCTGCTCTGGAACTCCTCCTAACATCACATGGACATGGAGAGGGACAGGAGACAACATCACTGAGCTCAGAGACAATACCACCATACAGAAGAGAGAGGACCTGACCAGCGTCACAACATCCCACTTCTCAACTTTGACCTTTACCCCCTCAGCTGAGCACCACAACATGAAGGTTACGTGTCAAGTAACCTTTCAGAAAAGACGTCAAATTGAAGAGACAGTAACTTTGAATGTGACATGTGAGTACCATGTCACCTACATTTTACATTAAACACCTTATTCCAGAAAATCTTTGAAACCTAGGAATAACCTTGAAAATAAAAAATTATAAATTCACTATACCGTTTGTCATGGCTTTGACCTTTTCCCCTTGCTTTTTAATATGACCTTGTAAAATTCCCTAACTAATTTTTAAATTTTAGGTATGTAAAACAATCATGTGTAAAATTAGAAACTCTATCACTAAAAGAGTGAAAGCCCCCAAAATAAGGGAAATAAACAGTGAAGGGGAGGTACCCTGGGTCTGCCTCGTGGACATTACCCACCATTGACATCATTGGGTAAAAACGGAAAAGTGCCCACTTCAAAATTACACGAAAAGGCCCCCTTCCCCATTCCAATGTACAGAAAACGCTGGGAGTAGTGGTACAGGCAACACCTAAACGGGGACTATGCAGCTTCCACGTTGTCACGGTGATGTGAAGTAAAAACAAAAAACTTATTGAAATTAAAAACCATTTATTTTTTTAAGATTGGAATTACTTGGCATTTTTTTTAACATCATCTACACTGATCCCTCTCTCTTCCTGTCTTTTTCCAACCACCCTGTTTTTCTTCCGGCTCTGGGTTGGGGATCGGCAGATCAGACCTGTGTTGTTTTTCCCCCCCCCCGGGGGGTTTCCCCTTACCCCTAGAGGGGCCCTGTTGGTGCTCAACACAGAGAACCCCCCTACTATTTTTGGGTCCTCATAAACAGCCCCTCTCCTGCCTGTTAGAAACCACAAAACCCACGGGGAGTGTGCAGCGGGAATGTGGGGGGTGTAGTGAGAGGAAGTTGCAGTCACCAAAATAAAGCCAAGAAAATAAAAGAGGTAAATATAAAAATCAAGTTTTTGGTTAGGACCCACAGCTTCCCAATCCCCCCAATGTATGCAATTTGAAATTTTTCTGTAGAATTGGTCAAAAATTAAATTTTTTTTTCCAGAGGAATGAAGTAATTCCCCAATTCTAATCAGAGTTTTTTGTTTTTTTAGAAAAGGAAACGGGCGGTTTTACTTTTCTGGGCCCAAAACTGTTTATTGCGTTTGTGTTTGGTGCAGCCCTCTCAGCACCATCTGTTGTATCTTCTGTGTTTGACAGGGAAATGTAAAGGTACATGCATTTATTACGAAGTACTTTGGGTTTTAACTGAGTGTTTTTTTTAAAATAAATTGCAGTTTGTCTTTAGAAATTCATATTTACTAAAGAGAATAAATATTGTCAAAAGGCCAAAAATCCAAAAAATATTGAAAGGGATGCTTACTAACCCCTCCAAAGTAAGTTATGAAATTTCTTTTTATTATTTTTTCCTTAGAAAAAAAGAGAGGACCCCAAAAGATCGACCCCAAAAAGCCCTTTCATGAACCTGGAGATGGTGGCATGTGAAGCCCCAAAGGTCATACCAGTTTTTTTTCTTTATTCATTTTCCCAACATTCAGTTAGCATTGCATGCCAATAGGATTTGTAAACAGCATAAAACAGATCTGGGACCCCCAAGCTAAAAAAAATTTTTTCTAACCAGTTTTTTCTGAAAAAAACCAAAAAGATGCAGGAAAAGCTGGGGGGGGCGAACAGCCCTCGCAGGGGTGCTGAGGGGGGGACTGAAATGGAGGGCCCCGACCCGTGGGCCCGGGGGAAAATTTCCACAAGGGAAACCAAAGAATGACTAGCCCTATAAATACCCCTCTGAAGAAAAAGACTCCTGAGGGGCAGGAGAAGACCACCCACAGAGTCAATAGCCAAATCAAACGAGAGAAGAAGAAAAAGGGAAAAAGATGAGGGGAGGGGAGGGGTTTTTGGAGGAGGAGAAAAAAGAAGTAAGCCACAGCAAGAGGGGGATACAGCGCTTTACTCCAAGTCAAACTATTTGGGTTGGGGAGTACACAGCATTTTCGAAAAAGTGGGGGGTAGCATACATTTTTACAGCCCGGGTTTTATATAATTTTTTTGAATCCAATTGAAGTTTTTAAGATGATACTGGGACTTTTGTTCAACAAAAAAATGGGAGTTAATGTTTTGTGTTGTTTCCTATGTGCTGAAACCCGTTTTGAATTTTTTGTAATACAGAACTTTTTTTAAAAATGAAAATCTGTATTAAAAGTTTTGGTAAAGCTTTATTTTACGCCCGTGTCAGATGGTAAATGTAGTGCCTGGGTTGTACATTTAGTTTGTAAATTCTGTTTTGTCACCATGGGAAAGGGCTGACAAAAATGTGGGTTTTTAAAGTGAGAGGGGCAAAAAATTTTTTTGTTTTTTTCCCCCTTTTTTTCATTTTTTCATTTCGTTGACAAGGGGGTTGGGGGAATTTGGTAGTATGTGTGGTTGTAAACCAAAATATTTCTTCTAAACTGATTTTTTGAGAAAATGGTGGTCAAAATGTTTAAAGAATTCTCATTTGGCTAGCCAGAGAGCTCAAAAGAATGAATCAAAAAAAAAAATTAGCTTTTTAAAATTTGTGCTAGAGGTTGGGTGTCTAGCAACAAAACAGATGGTGCAAAGTTGGGGGAAACAGACAGGTTGGTTAAATTTTGACCAAAAGTAAACTATATTTTTTTCTCCCTTTTTTTGAAAATAAAATACTTTTCACAAAGCATTTTTTGCTTCAAAAAATTTTTAAAGTTGTTGGGTTTGCAGCAAGATTTTTTTACAATTGCAAGACAGACATCACAAAAAACAGGGGATCAAGACAATAAAACTAGCTGAAAGAGCCACCCACATTCCCCACATGGCAGCTTTTTTGCATTGTTGTTCTGTGCTTCTGGCCACCAGATCACGATAACCACGCCTTCTGCCCATTGAAGGTTTGTACGTTTTTTTGACTTGTCAACTAACCCATCTATGAAAATTTTTTTATTTATAAATTGCATTTTTTTAACATTGTTTTTTTATTGAAACACTACCTCCTTTTAATGGGTTTTTGTATTTCTTGGTTTTTTCTCTGAATCGTTCAAAGCATGTATGAAGGTGTCTTTTTTTTAGCTTTCCAACCCACCCTCTCCACAAATTTCATTCAACAGTAAATTTTAGGTACGTGTATAAAAAAGGGGTGGGAACTTTGATGGGGGGGGGGGGCCACAAAAAACTGAACTCATCAGGGGGGGACATGGCGCGGGGGCTGCCTTTCCCCCATCCCCTCACACATGAGCCGCCGGCCCCCAGCCTTTTGGGGCCTAACTAAATGTTGTTTTTCCCCCCCCTGCGAGCACACATTTTTGGGCCCCCTAAACGAGAAATTTTTTTATTAATTTTTTTTGTTAATTTCTGCAATTCTACACAATTTGCTTTGGGGTTAGAGAAATGTTGCAGTTTTAAAGCAAGTTTGCTGCAAATTTTCACTTTTTTGCCATGGGGTTCAGAGAAGATTTGAAATTTTTATAACTGATTTAATGCAATTTTACTAATTTTGCCATAGGGGGGAGAGAATAATGAGCAGGCCCTGGTCTGGGTGAGAATCCTCACACCCCCGCTGGTGTCCACCATACAAGGGCCCGGGGCACATGATGGCTTGACATCCCGTCAAAGAGCGGGGGCGACCGCCCACCTACGAAAACGTAGGCAGGGCCCCCCCTTGCCTCCGCGCCTCCAGGCTGGCCTCCCCTCCTCTCTTCCAGGGTTTTCTCCGTGTCCATCTCGAAGGCCAGCAAGGCTGCGGGGTCAAAGGGCAAGGCCTGTTGTGGGACGGGTGGCCCAGGTCACCCCAGGCAGAAGTCTGGGTGTTTGGGGTGGGGTAGATGGCCAGATCCTCTGGAGGGGTGGGGGAGAGGGGGAGGCGGCCCCTTCATTCCCCAGGGCCCACACCACGGAGGGCGTTAAGGAAGGCACCTTGCTGTGAGAAAGGGAGGTGGACATTAGCATACGACAGCCCCATAGGAACAGACACACACCCTTTAAAAGTGGAGGATCACATTTCTTTGGCACGTAATTGATCAATTAAATTGGCATATCAGTTAATGTCATTGACTGGCTGTTGTTCCACACGCTTAATACCGAGGTATTTATCGTCTCTGATTAGAAGTCAAGGGCAAATCTGACATTCACAGCCCATGTGGACCGGTAAACGTGGACCTTTCTGCTTAATCATTTGGGGATAAAACAAAATTCATAAAAAATTAAAAAAGAAAACAATGGGTACTCATATTGGGCAATTTAAAAATTTTGTAAACAAACACACAACTTAGATCCAAAATAATTTTTTCCTATTTAGTTGCACAACTGAATGCATTAAAACCAAAAAGGTTTTTCCGCATTTTTAAACCCAAAACCCCCCCGAATCAGAAATGTGCCGGGGGCGTCTTAATCAACGCTATGCCAAACAGCGTTCAGTTTTTGGGGGGGTTTAAAAGGCATTTTCCCCCCTTTCCGGGTCAGGTTTTTAAAATGCAACCTTTTTTGGGTTTTGGCCCCCCAAAGCTCTTTAACCCCCTAGTCTCCTGCCTTTAAAATTACACCCAGATGAAAAGGCCCCAAGGCAGACCTTTTAGGGGAAACAATCCCTATTCCCAATTACAATGCAGATATATCCCGTGGGAAAGCGTCATTTAGAGCAGAAACCCCCCCTTTTTTTAGCCCCACCCCTTTTTGCTTAAAAAACGGTTTTTTAAAAAGGGTTTTTGGGGTTTTCTGTTTTTCCCGTTATTTTTGGGATTTTAAACGTGTCCCCATATTTGGTTTGTAAAAAACTAAAAAAAACATTTAGTTTTTAAACTGCTACCAAAATTTTCTCTTTTGCCTTTTTTGAGTAAGGGGAGCTCCCAAAAAGCAGGTGTTTTTTAGCCTAACTCAATCCTTTTTAGGGGGGGGCCGCCGTGGAAAATATGGAGCTAGGGGTTGGTTATGTTCTCTAGGGGCCCCTTTATTGGTCAGGGTTCTGGCACTCCCGAAAAATGGGAAAAAACTTTTTACCCGGGGAAAACCCCTTTAGGGAAATTGGGAAGGCGGGAACTCGGCTTCTTTTTAGAGCTCCAACCTGGGGATCATGACCTCATCAGTTCAACATTGTTTTTTTTTTTTAATTCCCAGTTGTCCCTGAAAGCACCACAAAAAAACCCGGAATGCCCAGACTTTTATGACAGAAATTTTCCCCCAAAGGGCCGCTGCGCCCCCCTTCCCGTTCAAGGGTGCACAGCCCAAAAAGCGAGTCCAAAAAAGTATTGTTGCCCGCGGGATAAATTATGTAATATACCAGGAGATATACTGTAGCTAAGAAAAGTAATACTAATGTATGTTGTTTAGTGAAACTGTTAGTGGCCCATGTCTTCACCCTAATAATTTAGTCCCCTTTACCCCTCTATTTTTGCCTACTGTTCTGACTTGAAGGCACAGAAACATGGGGGGGGGGTTTTTTGGTTTACCTATAGCCTGTTTTTAGATAAATGTAATCATTGAATATTGTAAGAGCTTTCACTTGTCATTCTTATACCGTGGGGAAAAAAAGTATTTAGTCAGCCACCAATTGTGCAAGTTGCTCTACTCCCACTTAAAAGATGAGAGAGGCCTGTACTAATTTCATCATAGGTACACGTCAACTATGACAGACAAATTGATACATTTTTTTCCTCGCAGAAAATCACGATTGTAGGATTTTTTATGAATTTATTGCAAATTACTGTGGAAAATAAGTAGTTGGTCACCTACAAACAAACATAGATTTCTGGCTCTCACAGACCTGTACTTCTTCTTTAGAGGCTCCTCTGTCCTCCACTCGTTAACCTGTATTTAATGGCACCTGTTTGAACTTGTGTAATCAGTATAAAAGGACACCTGTCCACGAACCTCAAACAGTCACATTCCAAACTCCCATTACCGGATCACCCAAGAACAAAGACCTGTCAGAGGACACCAGAAACAAAATTGTAGACCTGCAGCCAGGCTGGGGAAGACTGAATCTGCAATTGGTACAATTTCCATTTTAGCAGACGCTCTTATCCCGAGCGACTTACAGTTTGTGAGTGCATACATTATTTTTTTATAATTTTTTTATACTGGCCCCCCGTGGGATCAAACCTACATACCCTGGCGTTGCAAACGCCCATGCTCTACACCAACTGAGCTACATCCCCTGCCGGCCATTCCCTCTCCCCTACCCTGGTCCAATTTGTGCGCCGTCCCATGGGTCTCCCGGTCACGGCCGGCTACGCAGAGCCTGGATTCGAACCAGGATCTCTAGTGGGGCACCGCTAGCACTGTGAAATGCAGTGCCTTAGACCACTGCGCCACTCGGGAGACAAGGTAAGCAGGCTTGGTTGAAGAAATCAACTGTGGGCGCAATTATTAGGGAAATGGAAGACATACAAGACCACTGCTAATCTCCCTCGAATCTGTGGCTCCACGCAAGATCTCACACCCGTTGATATTCAAAATGATCACAAGAACGGTGAGCAAAAATCCCCAGAACCACATGGGGGGATCCTAGTGAATGACCTGCAGGATAGCTGGACCAACGTAACAAAGCCTACCCACAGTACACACCTCACGCCGCCAGGGACTCAAATCCTGCAGTGCCAGACGTGTCCCCCTTGCTTAAAGCCAGTACATGTCCCAGCCCGTCTGAAGTTTTGCTAGAGTGCTATTTGGATGATCCAGAAGAGGATTGTGGAGAATGTCATATGGTCAGATGAAACCAAAATATAACTTTTGGTAAAAACACTCAACTCGTCGTGTTTGGAGGTGACAGAATGCTGAGTTTGCAATCCAAAGAACACCGAACCTACGTGAAGCATGGGGGTGGAAACATCAGTGCATTTGGGGCTGTGTATTTTGCGTTGCAAAGGGACCAGGAAACGAACTGATTCAGTGTAAAGGAAAGAATGATGGGGCCATGTATCGTGAGATTTTGAAGTGGAAAACCGTCCTTCCATCCGCACGGGCAGTGAAGATTGAAAGCTGTGGCTGTGGGTCCTTTCAGCTAGACTAATGATCCCAAACACACCGCCCGGGCAACGAAGGAGTGGCTTCGTAGAACGCATTTCAAGGTCCTGGAGTGGCCTACCAGTCTCCAGATCTCAACCCCATAGAAAATCTTTGGCGGGAGTTGAAAAGTCCGTAGTGTTATATCCAGCGACAGCCCTAAAACGGTAGCACTGCTCTAGAGGAGATCTGCATGGAGGAATGGGCCAAAATACCAGCCAACAGTGTGGTGAACAACCTTGTTAGACTCACAGAAACGTTTGACCTGTGTCATTGCCACAAAGGGTATATAACAAAGTATTGAGAAAAACTTTTGTTATTGACCAACTACTTATTTTTCCACCATAAATATGCAAATAAATTCATTAAGAATCCTACAATGTGATTTTCTGGATTTTGTTTTTCTCATTTTGTCTGGCATAGTTTGACGTTAACCTATGATGAAAATTACAGCCCCTCTCTCATCAAAAAAAAAATTTTATAAAGTATAGGGAGAACTTGCACCATTGGTGGTGCATATGACTAAATACTTTTTTCCCCCACTGTTATGCCCCCTTTATTTATCATTACGGTTTCTGACTTGGTGGTGTCAGTGGAGAATACTATTAGAGATGGCCCCATGTTCTGTCACTGTACATTTCCAAGTGCTGGAAACAAATAGTTATATGTGACTACATCCGTCCCTAACTCGGATCAGAATGTACTTAATCAAAATACGGATTGCCTCTATATTCCCGCTCGATCATCCCCATATGCCATAGTTTTGTAAATCTCAATTGTCAGGAGAAACCACATTTGTTTAAGCAAGTCAGCCGTTAATCAGCTATGTAACTGATGCTGAATGAACTGTTTCGCTGCCGAGACAAGGCTCCGCTGATTGCCAAGTGTAGCAGTGGGACGGTGTTGGGACTGCCTGATGGGACTCTGCTGTTTGGAACAGCTGTATGTAGGCACCCCCTAACAGTTTGTGGGGGGCACCGGTTAGAGTTCAATTCATGTATTTTTTTAGTGTTGTGTTGTGTAGTGGCATGCATTAACAAATCAACCATGCTAAAAATTCGCCACTGGATATCTCCTCAATACAAGCGAAGTGTGCTGACTGTCTACTAGATCTAAAGAAAAAAAAAAAAAAAAAAAAAAAAAAAAATTTACAGGGCTCGTACTGTGAGTGGAACATTCTCATCATGTAGTCTCTCGACCCTTAATCCAGTATGAAGCCCATAACTCACACAACATGACAGAGTACATTGAATGTTCATACTGACAGGTTTGTTGAATGTTATGGAAACAATGGCAAACTCTCTGGACAAGTTTTCATCTTAATTTTCTTCTAGTCCCAACCTGAAGAATCATATATGTATTTATAGTGAGTTTGGTCCAGTAGGTCTTTGAGAATTCCTTGATTGTGACAGGTTAGTTTTGCTCTTCTTGCAACCTGTGACACTCAACAAAAGGACATACATTTTATTTTCACAGTACTAAAAACCATAAGAAGTAGGGTAGAACTCTGTATTAGAATGTCTGTTTCACTTCTATGATAATGCCTTAATTTACTCTAACAATACTTATTCTGATGGTGGAGTTTTCAAACCAGGCCTCAGGCCTGGTATCCATGAACGTAGCAGTAGTATATAGCCTCGTTATTGTTATTTTTAATTTGTGTTTTATTTGCTAAATATTTTTCTTAGTCGTTCTGTGAACTGCATTGTTGGTTAAGGGCTTGTAACTAAGCCATTTCACGGTAAGGTCCTGTTGTATTTGGTGGTCGCTATTGTGACAAATCATTTTGATTTTGATTTTGATTGATGATTACTCAGCAGATTCCTACAGTACCAAAGAAGATATCACCATCACACAATCAGAGTTTCTGTGTGAAAGGCAGGTTGATATTGTCTCCATTTTTCTGCTACTGTAACCCAAATCACAGGGTTGCCCCTCTGGTTGGATTTGTGTTGTCAGAGGAAACCATATACATCAGGGGTATTCAACCTTACCCTACGAGGTTATCGGACTACTAGTTGGTTTTCTTTTCGGCTGTGAATTTTATTGCACCCACTGGTGTCCCAAAGTAGAGGAACTGGCTTTTGAGGTCCAGATTTGAATTTGAGGGTCGATGCATGTTCTCAATGTCCAACATATAGAATACATGGTAAATGACGGAAATAGTTTGTAATAAAAGTTGTTTTTTTGTGTGTGTTTTTTATTTTTGTGGTACATTGTGTGCTTAACATTAATAATCATCGGGATAAATACTGTTGGAAAAACAAATCTGGAGACGGTAGGTTGAAAATAATTTAATAAATACCCCATTTACAACATTATTTTGGAACAGATTTTTAGAGAAGCATAACAAATGAAAATACACTAAACCTCTTCCAAAGTGAGGTAGTGTGTCAATAACAAAACAGTAACAGATTCATACATAAATTAGCAAAATATTCTCATAGCACACCACAACTTTAAAAAGCATAATTAGATGTATTTATTTGCATATTGCAGCCTTATTCTGCACTATATGAAGTATTCTATGTTCAGAAGTATAATGATTACAATGACACGTCCTAACCCCGTTATATATATTCCTCTATTTGTATTTCACCTCAACACCTTTGTCTGAAAGTGGAGGTGTCAAATACATTTTATCGAATTAAATCATTTAAATATGATGTTCCTGCAATTTTATGCTGTTTCTTCACAGGGGGAATCATATATTTATGAACAGGAGCACAAACATTTTTCTTAAAAAGGTTTCTTTATTAATTATATTGAACTAGAGTACTTGAATGAAGAAATTGATATGTTTTTTTTTAACACAAGGCAGAGAAATAATGTGCACATTTATCTTAAATGCCAACATTGCGCAACAATGCCCTAATTTATCATAATCCCCCAATGACAGATAACACATCCTATTGCTGCTATAGTTGCTCCATATACGACTGCGTGCAACAAAACATTAAGAACACCTGCTTTTTTTCATCATGACTAAGGACTGCCCAGGTGAATTCCATGTGAAGCTATGGATCCCTTATTGATGTCACTTGGTAAATCCACTTCAATCAGTGTAGCTGAAGGGGATGAGACAGGTTAAAGAAGGATTTTGAAGCCTTTTATACAATTAATGGTGTATGTGTGATCAACACATTAACAGTAATGATATGGGTACAACTTCTATATTGGGCAAGCACAATATCTAAGGGCCCTTGGAACGAGGGTATTGTAACTATGTGCAAGGTGCACTCGGTTTGTGTCAAGAACTGCAAACGCTGCTGGGTTTTTCACGATCAAACAGTTTTCCCTGTGTAATCAGACTTGGTCCACCACCCAAAGGGACAATCCAGCCCGCAAACTTGAGTCACATGGGCCAACATCTCTGTTGGAACCGCTTTCGACACCTTGTGCAGTCCATGCTCCAGATACAGGTCTCGGTGTAATGCTCATTCCTTTTGACGATAAACGCGAATCCGACCATCACCCCTGGTGAGACAAAACCGCGACTCGTCAGTGAAGAGCACTTTTTGCCAGTCCTGTCTGGTCCAGCGACCGTGGGTTTGTGCCCATAGCGACGTTTGTTGCCGGTGATGTCTGGTGAGGACCTGCTTACAACAGGCCTTACAAGCCCTCAGTCCGAGGCCTCTCCACCCTATTGCGGACAGTCTGAGCACTGATGGAAAGGGATTGTGCGTTCCTGGTGTAACTTTGGGGCAGTTGTTGTTGCCATTCCTGTACCTGTCCCCAGGTGTGATGTTCGGATGTACCGATCCTGTGCAGGTGTTGTTTACACGTGGTCTGCCACTGCAAGGATGAATCAGCTGTCCGTCCTGTTCCTCCCTGTAGCGTTGTCTTAGGCATCTCACAGTAACGGACATTGGCCAATTTATCGCCCTGGCTACATCTGCAGTCCTCATGCCTCCTTGCAGCATGCCTAGGCACGTTCACACGCAGATGGGCTCTTTCTTTTGGTGTTTTTCAGAGTCCAGTAAAAGGCCTCTTTATGTGGTCCTGTAAGTTTTTCATAACTGTGACCTTAATTGCCTACCATCTGTAAGCTGTTAGTGTCTTTAACGACCGTTCCACAGGTGCATGTTCATTAATTGTTTATGGTTCATTGAACAGGCATGGGAAACAGTGTTTAAACCCTTTTGCAATGAGATCTGTTGAAGTTATTTGGATTTGTACTAATTATCTTTTGAAAGACAGGGTCCTGAAAAAGGGACGTTTCTTTTTTGCTGAGTTTAGAAGCCTATGGCTGTGCAATCGTATATAGCCTTGTTCTGTTGATTTAGCAGACAAGACACTCTTATTTCCCAAGCCCTTATCACAGTCAAGACACACCTATTTTATAGTAGTTTTAAAAAACATGATGTACTATAACAGAATAAATATAACCAAATATTTTCTGAAATGAAAAAAGTTGGCAGTGGGAAAAGTGAATGCTCATCTCCAGTCTGGGAACAGTTTTCTTCTCAAAGAGTGATCATTTGAAACGGGCTCAATATAGCGAGTTTGAAAAGACTATCTTTTCAGCGTTACAAACCCCAAATCTATCTTCTTTTCAATAAATAGAATGATTGATTTAGAGCATTCTGCCTGTTCTTTGGAATTTTCTAATGGAACATTCCACATCGATCACTGTATGGTGATGAATTACGGCACACAACATCTGTTTGGTACGTAGGCTTAATGATTCTGATGAAAATATGCTCTTTGTCTTTTATTAACTAATGGTTTTTTGCATGTTATCAGTGTGGAACATGTCTATGTTTAGGGGGGTTATATCCTAACCAACTCTAAACTACAGCAGTTTGCAAAGTAAGCCTAAGGCGGAAAATAGACAAGACACAATTATTCCAAAACTGCAAAACCCATTGTTGGAACACATATATTTCCCTACTTCAATCAACCAGTCCCTATTTAGAATTTGTGATAAAACTGTTGTCGTTTTGCAAGGAATTTAGCTAGATACGTTTTATAGGCATTTATTTCTGTAGGCCTGCAATGTGAGCTTGTGCAAGCACTCAGGACGCGTGTGTAAGGGAGCGGTCAGAACGCATTTGAGTATGAGTGACACAGGAGCGAAAAAGGGATTTAGGGAGAAGACACTGTGGTATTGGCTTGGTTAATGTTTTGTTGTGCCCCGCAAATGCACATGTAGGCCTATGAACACGAGAGTCAAAGCAAATTAACTTTGGCCTTCAAGACAAACATTTTTTTTAATTTTCAAAGCACATTCCACCAGATAGTTTTGTACAACAAAATAGACAAGCAATTTTCTTTTCACGTGGCCTTTCCATTTTAAAAACACCAGTGGAGCAACTAGTGCTTTCTAAAAAGCCAACTTCTGCTTTGATCTGAAAAATGTGGTCGGAGGCTTCATATGGAGGGTGGACGCAATTGTGTTGAACCCGGGGGCATGCAGCAGGCCAAATCGAGCTCCATAACCGCATTGCTGTGTGCCTCCCAAACAATGCAGAGGGTGCCATATAGCTCCGCATTGACATGAAGTGATTGATGGTAGTTGGGGATGGGAGGTCCTTTATAACACAAACTCACTTCCTTGACAACAGCTCTGCACTGCTCAAAGAAGAGCAATAAGGATGAATGCCTGAACTTCTGCAGAGGCTGTATCACTGTAAAATGCTGCACAGCCTATGCAGACAACAGATTGACCATGAAGCGCCTTTAAAAGCCTATTTTAGCTTGATCTGGAAATAATGGCGCCATATGGATGGTGTGGAAGCAATTGCGGAGTCTCCGGAGGCATGCAGAGGCCAAAGTGAGCTCCATACCTCATCGCCATGCACCGCCACAATTGTGTAACAATGGCCGGAGGTCTCCATATACCTCTGCATTGACATGATGTGGTGGACGGGAGTGTCCAGTATAACACAAACTCACTTCCTTGACAACTTCCTTCACAACAGCTCTACAAGAAGTATACAGTAAATGCCTGACTTCTGCAGAGGCCATATCGCAATAGATGCCAGATTGACCATGCAAAGCCTTTACTTAAATGCACTGAACCCAAAACGTGGCTGCCCTGAGCAACGTAGCAAACGCAGCAAGCTGCAAATGCAACCCCTACTTTTTTTTAAACCAGAAAGTATCATGATCCATTGGGAATTTTGTTATTTTCTAATTTATTAGTAATGTTGACTACACCCCCTCCCCCGTCATCTCAAGATGAATGGTTTTGCCCACTTGAAAGTTTTGCAAGTTTTGCTTCCCCCCTGCAATGCCACACCCCCCCCCCCCCCCCCCCCCCCCAGTAGAAATGCAAAATTAAGGAACAGAGGAGAAAAAACAGGAAATGGTTTGACATCTCTACCCCATGGTGACAAAACAGAAACATTCCAAAAGTAAAATTAACACTTCCCTTAAAAACATTACAAAAAACATTACAAAACTTGCTTCTTTGTACAACTAGCAATATTTGTATTGAAAATGTACAACCACCAGGCACATACGTGTACCATCTGACACAGAGCTGTAAAATAAAGCATTTACCAAAACCATTCAAAGCAGCATTTGTAGCTCGGATTGAATCCTGGCCTGATTCTGATACTGCAGTTGCAATTATTGGCAGGTTACAGTGGCTTGCGAAAGTATTCACCCCCATTGGTATTTTTCCTATTTTGTTGCCTTACAACCTGGAATTAAAATGGATTTTTGGGGTTTGTATCATTTGATTTACACAACATGCCTACCACTTTGAAGATGCAAAATATTTTTTTTGTGTGAAAAAAACAAGAAATAAGACAAAAAAACATGGATGGTGTTCTCGGGGTGATGAGAGGTGTTGGGTTTTGCGCCAGACATAGCGTTTTTCCTTGATGGCCAAAAAGCTCATTTTAGTCTCAACTGACCAGAGTACCTTCTTCCATATGTTTGGGGAGTGTCCCACAATGCTTTTTGGCGAACACCAAACGTGTTTGCTTATTTTTTTCTTTCAGCAATGGCTTTTTTCTGGCCACTCTTCCGTAAAGCCCGTAAAGCTCTGTGGAGTGTACGGCTTAAAGTTGGTCCTATGGACAGATACTCCAAACTCCGCTGTGTGGAGCTTTGCAGCGCTTCAGGGTTATTTTTGGTCTCTTTGTTGCCTCTCTGATTAATGCCCTCCTTGCCTGGTCCGTGAGTTTTGGTGGGCGGCCCTCTCTTGGCAGGTTTGTTGTGGTGTGCATATTCTTTCTATTTTTTAATAATGGATTTAATGGTGCTCCGTGGGATGTTCAAAGTTTTCTGATATTTTTTTTTATAACCCAACCCTGATCTGTACTTCTCCACAACTTTGTCCTGACCTGTTTGGAGAACTCCTTGGTCTTCATGGTGCTGCTTGCTTGGTGGTGCACATTGCTTAGTGGTGTTGCAGACTCTGGGTTCTTTCAGAACAGGTGTATATACACTGAGATCATGTGACAGATCATGTGACACTTAGATTGCACACAGGTGGACTTTATTTAACTAATTATGTGACTTCTGAAGGTAATTGGTTGCACCAGATATTATTTAGGGGCTTCATAGCAAAGGGGGTGAATACATATGCACACACCACTTTTCCGTTATTAATGTTTTATAATTTTTTGAAACAAAGTTATTTTTTTCATTTCACTTCACCAATTTTTGACTATTTTGTGTATGTCCATTACATGAAATCCCAATAAAAATCAATTTAAATTACAGGTTGTAATGCAACAAAATAGGAAAAACACCAGGGGGATGAATACTTTTGCAAGGCACTGTAAATGGTTAAACATATATTTGTGTGATGTAGAAGTGGCATGAGGATAACTGTTAATAAAGTAATGGAGAACTGTAAATTGGGGGGGTATTTCTACCTTACTGTTTAGGAGATGTGCTAAGAATACAGATTTCAAACTTGCCACATTTCCTGTTGTTTTCTTCATTTATTTTAGCTTGGAATCAAAGAAAGATGGCTTTTCTGTAGATGGATAGCCTTGAGTATTCAGCAAATCAGTGGCTGCCACTGGTTGAAAGACGTTTAAAGGATTAGTCACCAGAAATATATATCACGATAATGTCCATGTTTTGAGGCATGAGGGCCTGTTCTGATCTGAACATACTTTTTTCTAATAACAGCAAACACATACTGTATTTTAGGGAGTACAGTTTCAAATGTAAGTATTTAGGAGAAGTCAAACCCCACCTATATCAATATTGAGAGTCAGCTTCCACCCTACATCCCACTCTGTGTACTATATATCCTGCGTATGCGACTGTATTGGATGATGGGGAGGCTCTTTTTTAGGGGTGTAGAGTGGAAGCTGTAGGCTAACTATCAGATCTGTTAAAGTAAAACACATCATGGGGGCAAACTGAGCTGAAGACCAAGAAGGCATAATGGATTTTACAGTAATATTGTTTTAGAGAAATTGCAGTTAGATCTCTGTATAGTGGTCAATTATGTTGATTTATGACTACATCAACATTACAACTACACAAACAATGACACTATTACTGGTTTTGAATAAGGTACAAATTAGAAAATAAACTATCTGAATATATAAAGCTATGGGGATTCCAGTGTTGGGTTGATGGGTATGGATTGATGGAGTTTGATGGGTTGGTTTGATGGGTTGGTTTGATGGTTTGGTTGATTATGGTCTATGTACAGTATAGTATGGCTGGACGGTATACTGTACAGAGGGACTTCCTGGATCGCAGCACCAGGTTAGAGGGAGGAGTAACAGACTGGGGACATGAAGTGACAGTTCACACCCATCAGTCTCACACAGGACTCACAATCAAACAGGGAGAGCATACATAGAGAGAGGTAATGTGCTGATTCAGTCTTATTCTCTGCATGGCAAAAAACAACAACTGTTAAAGGACTTGGAGAAAATGTGCAACTCTGGACATTACTTGAAATTGTTTAACAAAACTAGTAACTCCTTGGTAGAAACAATTGGTAGTTTGTTTGTTACAATGACTCTCCATGACAACTTAGGTAAAATGGTATCTAATTACTCTGCTACCATGTGGTTTCTAAATACATTCCAGACAATTAGGGTAAAATAAAGCATTACTAGAAGTTTGACATCTTCTCTGATGTATTAAATTAGTTGAAAAAATGTGCTAAGAAGGTTGTAACAATCATAAACGTGTCATGAAACGTTCATGTCAGATGTTATGAATGCCTACTTTTATTGACAAACGTTTCGAGCGGAAACGGATCTTTGTCAGGTCAAACAAACTGACTGCTCACTTCCCAAAATATACACATTTCATCTCATATGACCAATACGCACATGACTCATTGTGGGCGTGGAAACAATTCAATTCACTTTTGTGCACAATCAAATCATAATTAATCACAGAGGTGCATATGGTCATAAAGGATTATATACATTGTTAAGTTGCGTCAATTCAAATCTGGTATAGGAAAACGAAAAGAGGTCAATACACGTCTTCTAAATAGACCAGTATTTTAATTAATGCAAAACACTTCAATGGTAAATATGATGTTCGTATATACGGGTCCACTGAAACACCACGCAGGGCAGTCAGAGAACTGAGCCATTGTTATAAGTTCTTCTTTAAATACTCTGACAGAGATAGTTCCTGCTCCAAGCAGGCCTATTCAGAGTAGAGACTGAGCGTGGTTTTAGACTTACTCAGCCTATCGTTGGCGCACAGGCTGGTCCCAGCCCCTTGGTGCTTCACTGTTGCCAGGCATTAGTTGTTATCTCCACAACTTGTCTCGAGTCAGCAACCTCAGACATAGTCTGTCCTTGAGCGGTTTAACAAAGAGGCAGTGTGTGTGTATGTGAGACACAAGTCTTATCTCATCCTACCCCCTAACAGTTCCCCACATTAATCACAGCTTGTCATATTAAACAGTCTATATCAGTACAGTACAAACCTATTATGTTTAATCATGAATGTATTCTTTCCAAGCTAACAGCACATCTAAAATATAAGAGAATAATTTCCCACAACATTCAAATGGGTTCAAGTTAAAACCTAGGCAACAGAAAAAATTGATTGTTGGAAACCGTTCGAATACCGCCCGTCTGACCATTACACGCAGGAGGTGAGGTGGCCTTAGGTATAATTCCAGTGACCTATTTCAAAAACAAGCTCTAATAATTTGATGTCAATGAGATGGGCACATGTAGTAGTTACAGAATCTAATATATATGTACAAAATGACCAAATATGAGACCTGGAAGGCAAGACAAATCAAAGTGACAAACTCTTGGTTCAGACCTTTAGGAGACATGGTGCACAAACGGTGAATCCAATACAATTCTCTTCTCAATAATATATTATCAGTATCCCTCCCCCCTCTTATGAGTCTTAACATGTTCGATACCAATGTATCTCAGAGCTAATATTGTGAGGAGCCTCCATGAAATGCGCAGCCACAGGGTTTCTCTGGTCAAGGTTCCTGATATAACTCCTGTGTTCTGCTATTCTTGTTTTCAGAGCTCGTTTCGTTTTTCCTACATAGCATAGGCCACAAATACATTTCAATCAGGTATATCACATTTTTTGTGGAACATGTAATGATCCCCTTGCCCGTGATAGAGTAATTGAACATTGTGCATTTGTTCGTAAAGTTACACTTGGTACATCGACCACATCTGTAATTACCGTCCGGCACATTGTTTAGGTAGGTGCTACGTGGTGGAAGATCAGACCTTACCACCATTTGACTGATGTTGGGGGCGCGTCTGAAGACTACCCGCGTAAGTTCTTTAAATGTCTTTTCCAGTTGTGGATCAGTGCTCAAGATGTGCCAGTGTTTTTTTATGATATGGTCGAACTGTTTACCAAGTGGGGAGTACTGAGGGAAGCATTGGATGTGTTGGTCAGGAGGGCGGGGTGGTTTGGGCGTGAGGCTGTCATCCTGAGTCATATTTTTATAACAATCCCTTGCGTCATGCAGCCATTCCTCTGGGTAATCCCGCTGTCTGAAACGCTCATCCAGACAGTCGGCTTGTTTGTTATAGTCACTCTGTGTACTATATATCCTGCGTATGCGACTCTATTTGCTGATGGGGAGGCTATTTTTTAGGGGTGTAGGGTGGAAGCTGTCTCCGCGTAACAGGGAATTCCTGTCCGTCGGCTTCCTGTATAGGTCCGTGCTAAAGCCCCCCCCCCCCCCCTCCCCTCTTTATCAAAATGTCCAGAAAACTTGTTTCATGCGCATCAAAGGTGAGAGTGAATTTCAAATGTTCACTGCTTGTTTAACACTATTTATTATGTTATTATATACTCTCTCTGTGCTCCAGACCTGTGGACACAGACAAGGTGACCAGAGAGAGAGGTGAAAGAGGACAGACCCTGGTGTTGTGGTTGATTCATCGAGGCAGTGGAGGCAGGATGTGGGTCCTTATCTGCACAGCTCTACTATTCTCTCTCACAGAGAGAGCAACATGTCAAAGTAGGGTCCCTTTTATAATTAAAGTATATTGAAATCATTTGTAGTTGTATAGATGTGGTAGTCGTAGTGGTAACCCATTTTAATCTAAACTGATTCTGTATCATCCTAAATGTTACGGACAAGTGAAGTAGTATCCAAGTGCTTTCTGAATTACTCATGACTGTATTCATTTCCCTCTTAGATAAGGCCCATCCAGCAGCAGCTCCAGCAGCTGCAAACACATACAGCATCACCTTTAGCCCAGAGAAAATAACAGCACAGACTGGCCTATGTGCTGTTATTTCATGTACTTTCACTCACCCTGCTAACGTCAAGCCTACCACAGCAATATGGTACAAATGCCCTTCAAATGGCAAATGTGTTCAGCATAGAAAGCTAATTTTCCACTCCAAAGATCCCTCTAAGGCTCAGGAGGGTTATAAACAGAGAGTGTCTCTTCTGGAGACAGACCTGACAAAGGGGAACTGTAGTGTGATCATCAACGACATAAGAGAAAAGGACACTGGAATGTATCAATTCAGAATGTTAGAAGGACCATTTACATACCCACGGAAAATGAAAATCACAGTGACAGGTACAGCATGACTATTACTGTCAGTTACATTGACATGACAATTACTGTAGTTAAATATGGACACTGACTGTAACATACAGCTACATACAGTGCATTCGGAAAGTGTTCAGACCCATTAAGAAAACTTTTCCACATTTTGTTACATCACATTCTTATTCTAAAAAGGATTCAATAAATAAAAAAATCCTCATCAATCCACACAATACCCCATAATGACAAAGCGAAAACTGTTTTTTAGAAATGCTTGCAAATGTATTAAGATATAAAAAACAGAAATACCTTATTTTACATAAGTATTAAGACCATTTGCTATGAGACTCGAAATTGAGCTCAGGTGCATCCTGTTTCCATTGATCATGCTTGAGATATTTCCACAACTTTATTGGAGTCCACCTGTGGTAAATTCAATTGATTGGACATGATTTGGAAAGGCACACACCTGTCTATATAAGGTCCTAAAGTTGGCAGTGCAAGTCAGAGAGAAATCAAGCCATGAGGTTGAAGGATTGTCCGTAGAGCTCCGAGACAGGATTGTGTTGAGGCACAGATCTGGGGAAGGGTACCAAAAAAATTTCTGCAGCATTGAAGGTCCCAAGTAACACAACAACCCTAAGTACACAGCCAAGACAACACAGGAGTGGGGTCGGAGGAGATGGCTGCCGTTTTACAGGCGCCTAACCATTTTTGCTATTTTGTGTGTTTTTTCACATTATTTGTAACTTATTTTGTACATAATGTTTCTGCCACCGTCTCTTATGACCGAAAAGAGCTTCTGGATATCAAGACAGCGATTACTCACCTCGTACTGGACATAAAAAAATATTTAACGATTTTCTTCAGACACCCGACAAGGCCCAGATCCCCGTCATTCGCATGAGAAAGAGACGGAGATATCGGGGACGTAGGTCGGGGTGCCTTGTAAGGATCTGATGGTGAGTGGGTAATCTGCTTCTAACATCAATCCTATCAGCCAATTTACAATCGTTGGATAACAAAATAGACGAACAACGATCACGGATATCCTACCAACGGGACATTAAAAAACGGTAATATCTTATGTTTCACCGAGTCATGTCTGAATGACGACATGGATAACATACAGCTGGCGGGATATACGCTGTATTGGCAAGATAGAACAGCTTCCTCCGGTAAGACAAGGGATGGCGATCTGTGTATATATACTTTATTTTTTATTTAACCTTTATTTAACCAGGTAAGACCCATTGAGGTTAAAAACCTATTTTGCGAGGGCGACCTGGCAAGAAGGCAAAACAGGGAAATAGCAGCGTGTACATCAAATATTACAGTAAAATACAAAATACACACAAAAGACAAAGTGTCACAAGTTACAGATACAATTGAAGATTAGAAACAACTGCAGCTATCACAAACAGTGTTGTCGATCAGATTCTTTAAAACAGGCAAGGACACTAACTCCCCTAATTTTAATATCTTTTGAAGCATGTTCCAGGATTAATAAAATCAAATCAAATGTTATTTGCCACATGTGCCGAATACAACAGGTGTAGACATTACAGTGAAATGCTTACTAACAAGCCCTTAACCAACAATGAAGTTTTTCTCAAAGAAAAAATTAAAATAATTTTTTTTTTTTTTAAAGCAAATAGGGAGAGCAATAAAGTAAAAATAACAGTAGGGAGGCTATATACAGGGGGTACCAGTACAGAATCAATGTGGCGGGGGGCACGGCTAGTCGAGGTAATTTAGGTAATATGTATATGTGGGTAGAGTTAAAGTGACTATGCATAAATAATCAACAGAGTAGCAGCAGCGTAAAGGAGGGGGATGGGGTGGGGGGGGAGTGCAAATAGTCTGGGTAGCCATGATTAGCTGTTCAGGAGTCTTATGGCTTGGGGGTAGAAGCTGTTGAGAAGCCTTTTGGACCTAGACTTGGCGCTCCGGTACCGCTTGCCGCGCGGTAGCAGAGAGAACAGTCTATGACTAGGGTGGCTGGAGTCTTTTTTTTAGGGCCTCCCTCTGACACCGCCTGGTATAGAGGTCCTAGATGGCAGGAAGCTTGGCCCCAGTGATGTACTGGGCCGTATGCACTACCCTCTGTAGTGCCTTGCGGTCAGAGGCCGAGCAGTTTCCATACCAGGCAGTGATGCAACCAGTCAGGATGCTCTCGATGGTGCAGCTGTAGAACTTTTTGAGGATCTGAGGACCCATGCCAAATCTTTTCAGTCTCCTGAGGGGGAATAGGCTTTGTCGTGTCCTCTTCATGACTGTCTTGGTGTGTTTGGACCATGATAGATTGTTGGTGATGTGGACACCAAGGAACTTGAAGCTCTCAACCTAATAATAAACAATAATAATATGCCATTTAGCAGACGCTTTTATCCAAAGCGACTTACAGTCATGCATGCATACATTTTTGTGTATGGGTGGTCCCGGGGATCGAACCCACTACCTTGGCGTTACAAGCGCCATGCTCTACCAGCTGAGCTACAGAGGACCACA